>PVJO010016620.1:0-26338 GCA_004026905.1 Hystrix cristata
AAAGTGCCAATCTACCAGGTTAGAAGTAAGAAGAAAGAGGGCAGTGAAGGGAGAAGACAGGAGGAAGAGAGGCCTTCAGATCCTTCAGTGGTAATGATACAGGAGATGGGGCATGGCAAAGCTGGCTGGGAAGATGAGTAGGACCTGTCCCTGGACAGCGAAAAATAATTACCAGGACCCTGTAGGTGGAACTTCTCACAGGCTCCCACCACACGTGCACAGCGTAAAAGAGATAAGATGGCACAAGGAGCTCACTATCGTGACTCCTCACAGTAGCCCACTCTGTGTCTACAGAGTGGGCACTTTTATTTTTGCTTTTATCCTTTCCTCTCTTATTTGGCCCACGCTTGCTCTGTAGAGCTAGTTTTTCTCTCACTCTTTCAGCCCTCACTTTTCAGATAAACTTTTGGCCAAAAGTTTTGGCACCATTTTTGGCTTATCTCATCCAATTCTTTGTTTGAGGTAAAAAGCCATTCCCGAAGGGACTACCCAACAGTAACTCCAGGGAATGTTCTGCTCTGCTGGGTCCTGGGGGCAGGAGCTCCTTTCTGTAGCTTGTCTGCATACCAACTACCATTTCTTGGATCAGAAACCATTTTCTCGGAATATTTCATTTTTCTATTGCTTGGTGACTTCACTTTTAACATCACCAATGAGCTTCATTCTGAATCAGGTAAACCTATCTCCCTGGCTCCTAGGATATGCCTAAAATGAGTCAGCGTTAGCAGTGGGTGCTCAAGTTTCTTTTCTTCCACTTACACCTAAGATTTACGGTAGTCCATCAGGTTGGTTGTATTAGGTACATCCTCTTTGGGTGATTTAAAGAATTTTCAAGGGTAACTTTTTCTATGTAACTTTTACATTACTCCTAACTGAGTGCATTATCCCACTCCTATGTGAAGTGCATTTCTACTAGGTACCCTCTCACATTAAAATCCCCCCTTTACTCTTGCTTCTCTAGGTGGGGTGCACCCTTCTTCTTCCAGTGAACTCAAATGCTAGTTAGTTGGTAAGGCCCAAATCAGAGCCCTCTTTTCAAGGAAGTGTTTTGGAACCCCACACCCAAACTACTTCTTTTCTGTTGTTCCCCTAGCATCTGTCTAGACATGTACATTAGAGGCCTCTAGCATTCTACCTTGTCTCAACTCACAGCAGGTGTAATAGCCACGCATGGCATTCCCACTGGACTAGGAAGTTCCTTGAGGACACTGAGGAACTGTGATTCTCTTCTCTTTCCTCCAATGCCCAGTACTGGGCTGTGGCTGCATGCCTGTTGCTTCAGTTCAGGGTATAAACAGACATGCACTTAGAAGTAAGGAAAGAGCCTGGCTTTTGTAAGCTCAAGCTTTTTCTATTTAAATTCTCTGTCAGGATCAACCCAAATATTCTGGTTAATTGATTTTCTTGTACAAAAATACTTTCTTCACTGGGTTAAACTTGAGGTTCTTTTGCCAGCCTTTACACAGCTAATGTCAGTGGAATTGACACCTGCCAATTATAAATGTAATGATGATAGACATGATAGTGATAAAAACACTTCATAGACATCAGAAGATCTGTCTCTGGTTTCAGCTCTGTTAGGGATATGCTATGAGATCGGAGTGAGTTTCTTTCTATTTTTGAGCTTTAGCTGTCTTTACTATAAGATGAAAAGAATATGCCATTCCTTTTCCTATGTTTCCACTCAAGTGCCTCCTAAATCAGTGATGCTAAATGCTGGTTTAACATTAGAATGTCCAGGGAGCTTTAATTTATAAAGCAAAGCAAGGAAATATCAAAATGAAAGCAAAGTGCTTAAGGCTCTTTGTCCATACATTTTGATATAGAATGTTTTACATGGGGCTGAGTCACGTGCAGAGGCATCATAATTTAATTGGCATCCCAGGTCATTATAATGTGCGTTCAGATTTGGAAACCATTGTCTTAACTGGAGAGGCAGTAAATACACTTCAGCAGGATGGTGGGGCATTGTCTGAAGAAGATCATTTTTTAAAAAAACTCAAATTTTTAAGTGTTACCATACATTTAACAGTGGCCTCCAATTTTTACCTTATTCAAAAATATACTTGTGATTGCTTTGCTCTAAATTTAATATTTTCAGTTACTCAGTGTTGAATACAATTACTTTTCCAGTAAGATATGTACTGGTTTTTTGTAGTTTTGTAGATTTTCTTAGTGCACCGCTACAGAGATATACTTTACACTGGGAAACCGGAAGTCTGATAATCCCCAAAGTTGTTTACCCCTCACACACCCATTCATCAGTGTTTGGAGTGGATCTATACTGCTGAACTTCAAATGTGTGCTTTCTACCCGGTGAGTCTCACATTCACAATAACATTCACATTACCCGTGTCTGCACAGTGAAATGAGACATTGAAAAATTCTTTTAATTAGCATCTAATTAACTCTGAGCTGTTGGCAGATCAAATAGTGTTGATTTTATTGCATTAGTGTCGTACTTTGAAAAGCTAAGTCTGTGGAATTAGGTGAAAGCATTGGCAGCTGTAATGGAATCCAAAAGGATGTTCACAGTCTGTCTGCCATTCACAGCAGCCCTCTGGAAGGATCGCTTGCATTTCAAACTGAGTCTTGAATTTGCATATTACAGAAACAAGTGGATTGGCTGAGAAAAAAGAGAGAAGGAAGATGGATGTCAAAAAATATCTTTAGTGACATGATGTATGGAATAAAGGAGAAAAAGCGGCACAGACTATAAAAACATGGAGTTCCGTGTTGCATAGAAGAGGCCTAGAAAGGAGAGAAGTAGTGCGAATCTGCTTTTCTTTAATGTGTCTAGAGTTTTCTTGAAACATGTGTCATGTTTCCATGAAAGTTGCTTGGGAGCCCACAGTAAACCGTATGAGCAAAGAATTTGTAGGGATCACACAGCCTTCCAGCCTTCATTGTGTCACACTGAAAGTGATGTAATTTGGATACAGATCCTGAGGACGGACAATTTTGACAATTGTTATCTGCAAGGAAGCTAAAGCTCTGAAAAATGTTCTGGTTCCATGGTGAATGACGTATGCTGTCTGTCCTGCCGGGGTTAAGGGGCCCAGGATCCGCAATAAGATCAGCAGTTTACATGAAGCAAATAGAGAAGACACAGAAAAGAATTTGTGATCCTGATTCTAAAGCAATAGAAATGCTACAGTCCACACTGCAGAGAGGAAATAGACTGAGAAAAATAAGGAATAGAGCTTCAGTGACAGATCTACAAGAAAAGACCTAAATTCATATTATTGAAGTCCTGAAAGGAGAAGAGAAAGACATCATAGCTGAGCATCCCCGAAACATCCTGATTTAGGCAAAATATATAAACATATAAATTCAAGGAACTTAGCAAATCTTGAACAGAGGAAACCCAAAGAGTTCTACACTAAGGTGCTTCATTGTCAAACTTCTGAAAACTCCAGACAAAGAAAAAACTGTGAAAGCAGGGAGAGGTAAATGACAGCTGATTTCTAGAGGAGAAATCATTCAAATGACAACAGATTTCCCACCAGAAACTACAGAGGCTAGAAGGAATTGGCACATTTTTCTCAAGTGCTGAAGGAAAAGAAATGTCAACCTAAATTCCTTTGTTGAATAAAAATATTCTTCTGAAAAAAGGGGAAATAAAGACATACTCCAAAGAAAAGAAACTAATAGACTTTGTTGCCAGCAATCTTAGCCTAAAAGAATGGCCAAAAAGAAATTTATCTAAACAGAAACAAAATGGTTAAATAAAAGACTCTTGGAATATTGGGACAAAAGAACACACTAATCCAGTAATACAGTTAAGTACGATGCTTTCCCTTCTCGAACTCTCTTTATCATATTTCACAGAGAAAACAAAAATCGTAACATGATTTGATACAGCCCTAAGCATAGATGTAAAAATATTTAGCATAATAATATTACAAATCGCCATGCACTAAATTGTATCACCTCTTTCCCTCAAAATTCATTATGTTAAAGCCCTAGGCCAAAAATGATGGTATCTAGAAATGGGAGCTTTCAGAGATAATTAAGGTTTATTGTATTTTGTGTTTTGGTTTTGTTCCTTTCAACTTTTATTTATTAATACATGATTGCAGTACATAATGATTATATTTTTTGTGGGGAGTTGGTACATGTATGTAACACATGTTAGTTCTTTTTTCATCCTCTTCTCCTTGTCCCTCCTCCCACCTCTGTCTCTTGGTACCCTTTCCTTTACAAAAGATCTAGCTCCCTATTTCATATTATCTGTCTTTTATTTTGCTCTTTATATTTATTTTGGGTTTGTCATTTAAGAGAAACCATATGTTACTGAAGCCTGTGTGCCTGATTTATTTCACTTAACATTATGGTCTCAAAGTGCATCCATTTTCCAACAATGACTCAAGTATATCCTTCTTTATGGTAAAGTAGTACTCCACGGTGTATGAATACCACATTTTCTTTATTCATCTGTTGATGAACAAGTAGGTTGCTTCAAGTTTTAGCTGTAGTAGCCAGCCAACTGTGGACTGAAAGCTCTACAAATTGTGAACTATAGTAAACCTTCCTTCCTTACAAAAAGAACTTTCAGCCATTGTGAATCATGCTGCTACACATATAAGCAAGCATGTATCACTGGAATATGATATCTTTAACTTCTTCAGGAAGATCCCTAGAAGGGAAGTAGCTGAGTCAAATGATATTTCTATTTTCAGGTTTTTTGGTTTTTTTTTTTTTTTAAAGCAATCTCCATACTGATTTCCAAAGTGTTGTACTAGTTTACACTCTAACAATGTAGAGGGATTCCTTTTTTACCCACAACTTTGCTGGCATTTGTTATCATTTGATTTCTTGATAATGGTCATTTTTTTTTCTGGAGTAAAATGGAATTTGGGTATTGTTTTAGATTGCATTTATCTAATGTCCAGAGTTCTTGAGTATTTCTTCATATGTTTGTTGGCCATTGATTATGATGATACTACTACTACACTTACTACAATTACTACTTCTGCTACTACTACCACTGCTACTGCTATTACTTCTTTTTCACTTCAGTTCTCCATTTTTTGATTGGGTCTTTCATTTTTTGATGGGGCTGATTTTTGTTGTTGCTGTTGTTGTTGTTTTTAGTTTCTTGTATATTTTAAGTGTTTGTCCTTTGAGGAATAGCTGGCAATTTTTTTTTCCCTGTTCTGTAGGTTGTCTCTTTACTCTGTTGGTTGTTTGCTTTGGTGTGCCAAGAGTTTTTAACTTGATGTAGTACCATTTGTTGATTCTTAATGTCATTTATTGTGCAGTTGGGTTCTGTTAAGAAAGTCCTTGCCTACAACCTATGTTGTCTTCACAAGTTTTACCTATTTTATCTTCCTGCAGATTGTTTCTGTTTTAGCATTGAGATCTTTGATCCATTTGATTTTAGTTTAGTACATAGTAAAAGACATGGGTCTACAGTCAGTCTTCTGCATATGGACATGTAGAGTTACTAACATCATTTGTTAAAGTGGCTACTTTTCTCCAGTATCTCTTTCCTGCTGTTGAAGATCAGGTAGCTGAATATGCCTGAGATAGTTTCTGCACCCTCTACTTTATTCTTTTGATCCACATGTCTGTTTTTGTGCCAGTACCGTAATGTTGTTATCACTGTAGCTTTGTAATATCAACTGAGGTATGGGATTGTTGTGCCTTGTACTTTGCTTTTGTTACCCGTGACTGCTTTTGCTATTCTGGGTCCCTTCCAGTTAAGATTGTTTTCTGTAGTTCAGTCCAGAATGCCCTTGGTTTTTTGGTTGGGATTACATTAAATCTTTGTATTAGTTTTGGAAATATTGCCATTTGTACCATATTGGTTCTGCCTATTGCAAGAACAAGGGATGTCTTTCTGTTTTCCGATGTCCTCCTTGATATCCTTTCCCAGAATAAGTTGTTGTTGTAGACATCTTTGACTTCTTTCGTTGGGCCACTTCCTAAGTATTATTTTTTCTTTATGGTTTTGTGGATGACACTGTTTTCCTAATTTCTTTTTTGGTGAGTTCACTGTTGGTGTAGTGGAACACTATTGATTTTTGTGTACCGAATTTGTTTCCTGCTACACTACTGAATTTAGTTATTAATTCTATAATTTTTGCTTGAATTTTTTGTTTCTTCTATGTGGAGAAACATGCCATGTGCAAATAAAGATAATTTGACTTCTTGTTTTCTTTCTCTTGCCTGATTTCTCTTACTAGTGTTTTGAATATGACATCAGACTGGAGTGGTGATAATGCACTTCCTTGTCTTGCTTCTGATTTTAGAGGAAAAGTTTTCAGTCTTTCCCTTTTAATGTGGTGTTGATAGTATGTTGTCATGAGTAGCTTTCATCAGATTGAGCTAAGGTTCTTCTGCTGGATTTCGTCAAAGGCTTTTTCTGTATCTATTGAGGTGATCCTGTGATTTTTGTTCTTTGCTTCTGTTTCTGTGATGTATTACATCTATTGATTTGCATATGCCGAACCAACCTTACATCCCTGGGATGATGGCTTCTTAGTCATACTGTACAATCCATTTGATGGTTTGTTTCATTCTGTATCTTGTTGTGGATTTTTGTGTATACGTTCACACAAGAGGTTGACCTGTAGTTCATTGTGTGTGTGTGTGTGTGTGTGTCTTTCTATGATTTGGGGATTAGGATAATGCTAACTTCCAAGAAGTACTCTTTACCATTCCATTTCATTTAGGAGTTTGAGTAGTATTGCCGTTAAATCTTCCCTAAAGTTCTTTTGGAATTCAGTGTTGAATTCCTCAGGTTCTGGGCTTTTATTACTTGGTACAGTTTGTTTCTTTGTTTCTTTGTTTGGTCCTTCAATTTCATTACCTGTTATTGGGTTATTCCAGGTTTTTATATCTTCCTGGTTCAGTTTTGGTCATTCATATACTATACATAGGAATCTATCCATTTTGTCCAAAATCTCCAGTTTATCGAAGTACAGGTTTTCAAAGTACTTAGAAATAATCTTCTGTATGTCAGCAGGGTCCATTGTGATTTTACTTTTTTATTTCTACTGACCTTTATTATGTCTTGTCTTTTATTTCTTTTATTTTTTTGAATGATTGGCTAAGTGTTTGTCTATTTTGTTTATTTTTTCAAAGAACCAGCTCTTTGATTCATTGATTCTATTATTGTTTTAGTCTCAGTTTCATTAATTTCTTCTGTGATCTTTATGATTTGCTACCCTTGTACTAGCTCTGAATTTGGATTTTTCTTGTTTTTACAGCCCCTTTAGTTACATCATTTGGTTATCTATTTGGACTAGCTCTGTTTTTCTGATATGGTCATTCATAGCTAGAAACTTCCCTCTTAGAACTACTTTCTTTGTGTCCTTTAGGTTCTGGTATTTTGTACTGGCAATATGATTCGATTCAATGAATTTCTAATTTTTTTTCTTGATTTATTCTGTGATCTATTGCTTATTCAAGTGTCTATTGTTTAATTTCCATATGTTTTCATGATCTCTATGGTTCCATTGATTTCCAGTTTCATTATGCTATGATCTGATAATACAAAATTATCTGAGATAATCTTGTTTCTTTTGTATTTACTTAAGTATGCTTTACTGGCTAATATGCAGTAAAGAATGCATTGAAGAAAATTGCATGTACTGATGAGAAAAACGTGTAGTCTGTTGGTGGTCAAATACTTTGTAGATTTTTAAAAGAATTTTTTTTGTTTGAAGTTTTGGTTCAACTTTGCTATTTTGTTGTTCTTTCTTTCTTTCTTTCTTTCTTTCTTTCTTTCTTTCTTTCTTTCTTTTTGTCTAGTTGATCTTTTCTTCTGCGACTGTGAAGTATTAAGATCCCCTACTATAATTGTGTTGATATTTACCTGATCTTTTATATCTAGTAGCGTTTGTTTTATGAAGTTGGGTGTGTTAGTGTTTAGTGCATATAGGTTTATAATTGTTGTTTCTTCCTGTTGCATTGTCCCCTTAACCAATATGCGGTGACATTATGCCCCTTCCAATACATTTGACTTGAAGTCCACTTTGTCTGAAAATAGGATACCTACCTCTACTTTTGGGGTTTCATTGCATGGAATATTGTTTTTCATCCTTTGATTTTTAGTCTCTGAATTTCTTTTCATATTAAGTGTGTTTCGTGTATGTAGTATATCATGGGGTTTTATTTCTTGATCCATTCTCCCTTTCTGTTTCTTTTGATTAGAGAATTTAGACCATTCACTTTCAGAGTTACTACTGAAAGGCATTGTTCATTCCTGTCATTAGATTATTTTCCTGTTGCTGATTGCATTTTTTTCCTTCCTATTTAACTCCCCACCCAGCCTGTTTTACTCTTCTTCCTTAACTTGTTGGCGCTGTTGTTCTCACTGTGGTTTTCTAGTATATCTTCAGTAATTTTTTGGAGTTCTGGTTTGGTGGTCATGAATTTTTTAAGGTGGTGTTTGTCATGGAAAGATCTTACTTCCCCATCAATTTTGAAAGTTGGTTTTTCAGGATATATCTACCTGGGTTGGAAGTCATTTTCTTTCAGTGCTGGTAATATTTTACCCCAAGTTCTTTTCACCTGCAAGATTTGTGTTGAGCAGTTAGCTGTAACATCTGGTTTAATTTATAAAGGATTAATTGCTTTTCTGTAACAGCTTTTAAGATTCTATCTTTGTGTTTGATTTCTATCAGTTGGACTCTGATGTGTCACAGACAAGTTCATTTCTGATAGTAGCTATTTGGAGTTCTATATGCCTCACTTATCTGTATGTTAAATTTTCCCCTCATGTTTGGAAGTTCTGTGCTATTATTTCTTTTATGTTATCGGTACGGTCTTCTGTTTTGTTTTGTTTTGTTTTGCTAATTCTAAGTTATGTTAGGTTAGTCTTCCTTGTTTCATTTAGCAGCATTGGATCCATTATTCATGTTCTATTTCTGTTTCTAAGGTATTCTGAATAAATGGTCTCCAGTACTAGCCATGTTGTCTACTTCCAGAACTCTAGTCTCAATTTGATCATTTATGCTGCCATTATTTTCAGTAGAATTTTTGTCTCTTATATTTGTTTGATACCTTTTTATCACCTCTAATTCTTTGCTAAACAGGTTTTTCACATTTTGTATCATTTTGTTTAACTCAGTGAGCTTTTTATTAGTGTCTTGTGTAAACTCACTGATCATTTTGTTTCTCCAATTCAGGTTTAGATGATGTCATGAGGGAGAGGTCCTAATTGTGGAGTTAGTGACATTATAAGAAGAGACAGTAGACAGCCTGCTTTACTCCTTCTCAGCCATGGAAGCACATGGGGATAGGTGATTATGTGCATGCCAGGAAGACATTCCTTACCTGAACTTCTTATTTCAACAGTCATCCCAGACTTCCAGTCCTCAGAAATGTAAGAGTTAAATTACTGCTGTTTAAACTTCTGTCTTTTCTATTATATGCCAGCCCAAACCACTGAAGGAGAGAAAAAGGACATAAAGGGAGGCAAGGTTTATAAATTAAGCTAATAAAATAATGACACTAGTTGACTATATTGTCGTGCATATATAATATAATACACAGAGGACCCACTAAAAAGCTGTGCAAATATGCGCAATAAAAAACTAAAGTGTTATGGAAGTAGTTTAGTGGTAAAGCACTTAGCTAGTATATGCAAAGTCCTGTATTCCATCAGAAGTGACAGATAAAAGAAAAAACAACAGGAAATCAAAATAAAATTCTGATGGATGTTCATAAATTTCATATGAAGATAGAAAAATGAAAATAGAGTGGAGAAACAAAATACAGAAAAAACATAATCCAAAAACATGAATGGCAAATTTGAACCTTATTATATCAATAAGTACATTAAGTAAAAGTGGTCTAAATGTGCCATTTAAAAGACAGAGGTTGACATGTTAGATTTTAAAATAAGATTCATCAATATACGTGACCAGAAAGTTATTGAAATTATGATATAAGCAGAAAATCTGTATCATTCAACTATTAATCACTTGAAAGAAAGATTGAGTATACTAATATTAGATGAAGTAGATTTTATCAAACAGAAAATTCCCAGAGATGGAATGGAACATTATGTACAGATAAAAGTATCATTTCCCCCAAAAGACACAACAGTCTCTAATCATACATGCACCAAAACAACAAAACTGAAAAATACATGAAACAAAAAGAGAAACAGTAGGAGATAGTCAAACTTACAATTATCCTTAACAACGTGAATACTCTTTTCTTGACAATTGTTAGAACAACTAGATGGACTATCAGGATACAAAACAACTCAACAATACTGTCAATAAGCAGTATCTAATCAATATTTATGAAATATTCCATCCAATAGAAGCAGAATACTCATTCTTTTCCAGTCCCCAAAGAACATATACTATGATATGTCACATCTTGGATCATAAAACAAGCTTCGGCAGATTGTAATGAACTGAAATAACTACAGGAGAATCAAGCTAGAATTTATTAACAGAAAAATAACCATGGCATATTCAAATAGTTGAAAACTAAACAACATGTCTAAATAACTCATTAGTCAAATTGTATTAAGGGAATTCAAAAATACATTGAAAGAAATTAAAATATGATACCTCAAAATTTGTTTCTTACGATTTATGACTTTTAAAATTTTTATTAGTACATGTTTGCAGTACATGTTTACATTCATCTTAGGGAGTAGGTATGTGTACTTACCAGTATTTCTCCCCTCCCTTCATCTCTAGATCTGTTTCCCATTTGCAAAAGATTTATCTCATGATAACTAAAAATACAGCTCATAGGGATATTTCTGGTACAAAATACATCTATTAGAAAGAAGGGAACATCTCATCTCAATAATCTAAGCTCCCACCACAGGAACCTAGTAAAAGCACAGTACAAGAAAGTCAAATATGCCGAAGAATAGAAAAAGAAAGATAAGAAACAACCTAAATTAAAAATACACACATACCCTTTGTAACCATTTAAAAAAGGTAATTATCTTCATCCTTGTTTACCCATTGATTTTCAAACTTTTTTGATCTCAATTTCCATATGAAAAAATTTTTGAGAATGTACCCAACACACACATATTTATCATTTATTAATTATATGTAGATATTAGTCTATGCATATGTTTTGAATATGGTAAGCATAAACAAATTTTTCAATAAGTAAAAATAGTTAAAATTGATATAGATGTAATATTTTTAGTATTTCCCATTAGACTATCTGGTGTACCTGACTTTGGAGACCAATGGTTGAACATCACCATTAATTGAGAGCTATGCAGCTAAAGATCACCTGGATGTCATCATTTCCAGGTAGCCTCTACAATTACATCAGTCACCCAGGAGAGCTCCCTTCTCTGACCCGGGCAGTAATTTTGACTATGTCAATTTATACATACGTCATCTTATCATAAATAATATGCCTAACATAGTCACTGCTGTAAATATAATTTTCAAAGGCCTATGAAAAAAACCTGAGAATTTGAGTACTTTACTGAGGGACATGAGAAGGAAAATGTCAAAATTCTTACGAAGATAAAATGTTAAAAGTCTATAGCTAGAGGGAGGGCTGAGGTTATAGTTGATTGGTAGAATGCTTGGCCAGCATGTACTAGGCCCTGAATTGAATCCCCAGTACCAAAGGGGTAAAAACAGAGCAGAAGGAATATGAGTGTCACATGTTAAAGTCAGTGTTGTAAGCTGGCATGCCATCAGCCATGTGCAATCTACCCATGTAGTATGTTTTGCCATAACAGTGATCTGGGCTATGTTTCCTATTAATGTCTTCAGACTGGGCATATATTTTCCTTTATTGGCCACAGTTAGATCATTCACAAATCTGGTAATCCCTGGATGCTTCAGATATTTTTAACTTTTACTGTGCTGTTGCCGTTTGATTTTGGGAACTCCCTGAGACTGTTTGTACTTTGTCTACCAACACACTAAAGTACAGAAAGCAACAATCTAAGAATGAGGAAGTTCGGGCTCAAGTTTCACTCACTAGCTACAACATCTTGAGCAAGTCATGTTACTACTTTTTTTTTTTTAATCAACAACATGGATTGGTACATTTTAGATAGAAATAATGATCACATTCATCGTAGTTTGTCCCTGTACATGATATATCTTTGCCCTCCCCACTTCCCCACCTCTCCCTTCCACTCTTCCTCCCCTCGTTATTTACAATAGCTTTACTTACATTTTTCCATTTTTATCTTTTTCTTTTCTTCTCAAATGTTCAAAAGGAAGGAGAACTAAAGAGGGAAGAGGGGGAAAGGAAGGAAGGGAAAGTCATGTTACTTCTTTTGAGTACAATTGCCTCAAATTCAAAATGATGACAGTAATTCCTAATCAGTGTGTTTTATGGGACAATAAGAATAACCAAAGAACTACAAAACCGTCAGACAAATATAAACATTATTATCAGAGAGCCTCCAAGTCTCCTTCCTACAGTGAAGTATCTTGTTCTCATAATTCTAGCCAAACACACACACTGGTAATTGCAACTTGTTTCCTAATAAGGCCGTCAGCCCCATTACTATGAATGCAAATGGATATGCTATGTAGAGTTATAAGAATAAAAATGTTAGAAATCCTTCACTGGGTCTCTGATGGAATTATAATTATAATCCATGAGAGAAATGCAGTGCATGTTATATGTTGGCATCTCAGAAAATTGTGTGATAGAGTTTGATGAGAGCCTGCCTGTGAGATTAACTGTAAATTGACTTGAATATAAGCAGTGACATCAGGATTGAAAACTGTCAAAGAATGTAACAGTGAAACTGACAAAGTGTGGCAATGAGTAGCCTCACAGGCGGCCGAGAGGACAAAGCATTTAGCAGCCCCTCTTTGGGCTCATAGTTTAGCCCAACCTCATTAGCACCTTAATTAACTACTCTGAAAGGGGCTGCAGGTCCCCTTAGAGTAATTTGCCTGTGACACTCCAGCTTTGTTTCCAGAGCTGAAAACAAAGACGGGCAAGAATTGTATCAAGGAATCAGGCAATGTTACTGTGAAATCTTAGGCAAATATTAAAGACAGATTCTTCTGGAGATACAAGAAACTGAGTTTGCAACCTCTGAAAATACTTTCTGTCTGCACCCTCTCCTGAACTAAAACCGTAGCCTCCGTTTCTCCATATTCTCTCTAAAGTCTTCTTTGATCCCTTCAAAGTGAACCATCCCTCTGTCTGGTGACATTCTGTAGCATTTTCCTATTTTTTATTATTCTTTGAGCTTATAAACATGAGGAGAAAACTTACTCCCCCTAACTAGTACATCCTTGTAGACCCTGGATTGCTCCTTAATTATCCACAAACTTTGTAATATCCGGTATGGTGGCACATTCATCCTACTTTAGATCTTGATCTGATGTTTATGCCCCTGTTCACTATCCTCTTTCAAATCCTACCTTTTTTTCTGTAAACACGTGACATCATTCTCCTTGCTGGTTCTCCACCCTCTATTCTCATCTACACCAATTCACTATGCTCTTCAGTTCTTCTTTTATCAGCTGCCACACCAAGGAGTGTTCCCGACATGGTTACCTGATCAATCCATTTCTCACTGAAACTTTCAGTAATTCTCCATGGCTCCTGCATTATGTGTAAACACCTTAGTCTGCTTCCTGACACCTTGCTTAATTTATTCCCATCCCATGTTCCCATTGGCTTATCTTCCACTCTTTACCCTCAACAAATAACTCCTCCTAATTTTCTGCTCACCAGAGCCACCCTACGTGAGCCTACCTCCTTTTGACTGCACCCTTGAGTCACCTGCAGTCCTATTTGCATCCCTCACTTCTTCCATCTGAAGCACTCACTTGGCTGCACTGCCTTCCTATTATCTGTGGTTCATACCAAGATGACTACCCAACCCTAGAGTGCATCCCGACATTTCCTTCCCTGTTACCTCATCCTCCTGCCTTCAGTCTAGCACCTGATGTCATCACTAAGTGCTATTGATTTTAATCCCTAAAAATCTCTTGAATTCAGAGGCCAAATTCTTGACCTCTGCTCTCGCACCATAGCAGTGTGTCAACTGGAGTATTCAACGGACTCTTAGTTGGTGTCTCTTTTAATTTTGTTTCTATTCTGCAGTGCAGTCTCATTAAATCATTTTCATGCTCAAGACTTTTTTACTACTCCAAGTATAAAACTAAAAAATACATACCATCCCTGCAAACTTGGCTAAAACTCCAGTTGGCTGCTACCTCTAGGGTTTTCATCCGCACCAGATTATCCACCGATCTGCCCATTTCTTGTCACCGTGACTATGCTGGCCTTCTATAAGATCTTCACACATTTCCTTTTTCCTTTGTGCTTCAGAACATCTGACCACATTGTATGCTCTTTTGGGACTATTCTTTGGCTCTCATACCATCGACCGTACACATTTCTCTGAAGTCTTGAGGCAAAAACATAATTTTTCCAGGTGAACTATTCTTGGTGCCCTGTGAACTCTATATTCTAATATCACCCTGTGCCTCTTAATTGTGAAATTATATAATGTGATCATTACCTGCACACTTAATTGAAAACTGCCTGTCTCTTCTGTATTGTATCCCTCTATAATGGCAGTAACTTTCTAGATTTTGTACCCTATTAATTCTCTTCTCTTAGCACAGTGGATTCCAATTTCAATATAAACACTTATTTCTGTGTGACTACATAACTTTGTTTTAAGTCTCTCTTATCCATTTATCCCTTAATACATTACTTTATGTTTTAAATGCAAATATTAGTAAAGCCCTCTGCATAATATGTAGCACACACAGCATTTGTTAATGATATTATTTCCATTATAATCTTATTTGACAATACTTTCTATCCAGTTTCATGGGTGTAGGCCATATGTCCCCTTTTGTGTGGCCTCTCTGATACTTTTGGCAGAGAAAACCACCAATAAATGCATACTTACTGCCTAGCGTCTTCACAAGTGGGTCTCTTATCATCTCTGTCATCCTTGTCTGCATGATTCTGTCCCATTCTCCATCTCACCAGTCAAAATGAATGTCCTAGCACATGGAAGACAAAGTTCAATAAGTACATCTACGCGTAAGTAAATGTAGAATCATATAATAAAAATGAAGAGTACAAGAAATGGCTACGAGTCACAAAAAGACTAGCACATTCCTTAGAGCTGCCTAGCCTCAGCCTTTCCTTCCCTGAGAACAGCAGCAGGTCCGAGAGTGCTATGAGATGCAGTGCAGGCCAAATGAAAGTCAGTCGAAGCCCCCCTCTAGCTTTCTGGGAAGGTGCTCTTGTCTTCTCCTGGAAGACATGAAACCACAAGTTCATAGGGATTGGAGTGTATGCAGAAGATGAACCAAAATAAGTCAACAAAATAAAGCAAAAAATACATATTACCTCTCACCCAGGTGATTATAAAATGTATCTACTGTAAATATGTACTGATTAAAAAGATACTGAGGGAAGGCACCGTCATTTGTGCAAAAATAATGTGGCTCCTCCTGACATTGGTTTGTCCTTTAAAAATCTAGTGTTCAATCTACATATCTCCCAAGACTGTTCAGCTATATAATACAATACATTCCTTTCTAAATATGAGCTACATAGAATTGGGTTTTCTGTCATTCACTATGAAAATAACATCAGGAGATTTTTGCCAGCAAAAATTGGGTGAAATTTAAGTCAGTTCTATAGACTGGTGTACAAAGAGAGGAAAATTCTAGGCAAATCCAGGTCTAACCATGAAGGCCTAGAACATCTTGTGTTTGGGGAACCGTAAATAGAGACTAACTCTTGTTTTCAGTGGAAAAGAGAAGATATTGCTGTCTACTCTTAGTTTGTCTAAGAGCTAAAATTTCCCACAGTTCTTGCATGTACTTTCTCCCTTAGGGACTAAGCAAATTTTAAATTACTAACCAAGTGAATTAATGGAAATGTGAAAAGAAACACAGGAATGGCTTTCTCAGAGGATGAAAAATATTCTAGAGGGAGAAAGAAGGAAGGAATCTTTTTTCCCTCCCATATTTCTTTAAATAAGTCCAGAGAAACACTGATTTGAAAAGTCTCCACTGGCTACTGTATAAATGTTAGTGTCATAAAGCATGTCAACTAAAAATCTGCTGTCGACAGATAAAATTTTATGAGCTATTTGGTGTTTATGCTGAGACTAATAACAATTTTCCCCCAGAGAGTGACAATTAATCGATCCCATCTACCCAGTTTTTCCTTATGTGGCCAGAAGACTTGTTAGGATGCAACATTGTCCCAGGGCTGCCTGGGACCACCATCCCTCTCAGCAACATAACTAGGCGTGTGATTTTTGACTGCGCAGCTTCTTTTCCCTTCTTCCCAAAGCTTTTTCTTTGTCTTCATTACATATAATCATCATCACTGCCTTCGGGTCTGCGGCTTAAATGTCACTTTTGCCATGAAGCTTTCTCTGATAGGGCCACATGTTATTACATCCTCTCGGAGCTTATACTTCTCATTCTTCGAATTAATACAGTTGTAATTTTACTTTGTAGGTAATGAATAGGATGCATTCTGACATTTCCTCTGAACTATAACCAGCGACTGAACCACGCTGAAGCTCTTCCTCTTCTGTCCCTCTCTGTACCACCCGTCTCAGAGCTGCACAGAGCTACTTGGAGTTCCCTGATCCACAAGGTAAGCTGGATTCACTTCCTTGGAAATTTCCCGTCTCGCCCTCTCTCCTTGCTAACCTTCCGGCCCAATTTTACTCTCGGTTTGACAATTGCGGATGATACAGATATAATTCTGGGGCAAACAGAGATAATGATGCTTATCTTCTAAAGGAGAAAATAGATAAATGAGCAAAGTGATTTTCAAGAGTGATTCACGCTGTGAGGAAAATAAGGTTGATGGGATGGGAGTGATGAGGGGCTTGTGCAGATGGGATGGTCCCAGAGGGCCTCTGAAAGTACTTAATTTGAGCTGAGACTTGAATGGTGAAGAGAAGGTCAGTACCAGTGAAGAGCAGGCCGGAAGCAGTATCCAAGCAAAGTGCACATGTGTCTTCTCCCTTTGTGCCATGGAACAGAGTTCTGGGGTCCAGGAAGGAATGCGTTACTCAGTAAGTGGCAGAACCCCTGCACTCTGGCCTGGCCATGTGGTGTAAGGCCCTTAACCTTTTGTGTTCTCAGTTTCACCATCTGTGAAATGAAATGGTACTCTTATCTTTGTATAAAATGTGAAGAGTTAATGATTTCTTTGGTAACCCTTTTAGCTTTGAAAACGATATATCTGTGAGGGAGTCTGTCCATCTCTTACGCTGGGTGTGTTGGCCAGCACATATATGTTGACCTCATTTGCTAAGCACTTCTCTGACATTTAGCCCAGACTTCCTATTGTTTCCTCTCTTACCATCCAGTGCACCAAACACAAGCATCATTGTTCCCTCTGCATAGCGCAGGCTTCCCCACATTTCTTGCCTTCTGAATAGAGTGCTCTGCCTCTCTTGTCTAGAAGTCTAAGTTTTCTCCATCATAGAGATCAAGCAACACCTGTGTCACATTATAAACTCATCCCAGATCCTTACAGGAACGAGTTACCTTTCTTTAGACTTCCCTTGATGTTTGTACCTTTCTCCTGTCATCCCACTGCGACTCTCAGAGCCCTTTCTGTGCCTAAGTTTCCTCTTCTAGTTGACTCTAAGCCACTTAAAATCAGCCTTCACCCATCCTAATGCCTTGCACATCATAGATCCTAAATCGCACTAGAGAAGCAGTAGTATTTGTTGAAAGTTTTGCTAAGAGACAGCAACTACCAAGGGTTGACCAGCGGGTTTCCTCTCCATGACACATGAGATTAATTAAAAACAAAGTTTGATAGTTAATTAGCAGTGAGCAAAGAGCTGCAAGTAGAGGTACACGACTCTGGTTTAGCACATGCGGTTTTACCCGGTTGGAAGATAAATAGCACACACACATCCAGGATATGAGCATGCACAGTTTTGCTTTGGATTTTTGTGTGCCAGGCACAGTTCCACACTTACAGTTTCAACCTCCTACCATTAAGATTTTGTTGATATTAATGGTGTCAAGATTAGCAGCTAGCCCTTCTAAACATTATTCAATCAAAATCAACATATTTTGAGAATCTCCCATTAGCAGGACACCGTGTTGTTATGGGGGTCACAGTGCTCTTTTCTTTCAGATCGCCTTTTCTGATCATGCCTGTGCCTGTGATGGAAATTGAACCATCGCACTGGCAATTTATTGAGGAATAAACTTAAAAGTAGGCAAATTGGGTGGTGGTTACACAAAAACTCATTTCTGAAAATGTAGCCCTTAGAGATCGGCTCACACCTTCGTCCCATGAGGCACACGTCTGTTAGTCGGAGTAACACTATCAGCAGCTGTGCAGTGCTGTTTGTCCTTTATAAAGCCGTTGACTTCTGTTGTTTATTTTTATAATTGATGCATTATGGAGTAGACAAGAGTGTAATCAAGCTGCATAACGGGGAACAGAGTTTGATTGCTACCAAATTCTCCCTCAAGCTTACTCCCCAAGGAAGTAGCAAGGTGGTATTAGACTGCAGGTCTTCTGTGTATGGTGATATTTTTATTGTATAAAGTGATGTAAGTATCTATCTTTTATGCTCCCTTCGGGGAGCTGGGTAGATCAATTCTATAGAGTGTCTTTTGATAAGGAAGGTGATACGAAGGGCCTAGGAGATGTTGGGAAGGGAGGTGAAGGCAACGAGATGGGAGCACTGAGGAGGATTGGAGGACTGGAGAGAGAGAAAATAAATCTCAGGTACACCGAAATCATTCTAAAGTGCCACATAACTTATTAGTGCTTCTTATCTACATGGACAGGAGTTGTGCTGTAGAATCCTTCAGATGTAGCAATGTTCACTGTTTGGTGTAGGACTCATTTATTTCCCTTTAGAAATACACCCCTCTGTCTACTCAGTGGTACTGAATATTTAAATTTTATTGAGGTAATCGCTGGTTTATAAGCAGTTTTAAGAAATAATATAGAAAGATTTTAAGTACCATTTACTCACTTTATTGTAATAGCAATATCTTACAAAATTGTACGTTCTCACAGCCTGCGTATTCACATTGATATAGTCAGGATACAGAAAGGTTCATCATTTCAGAATTACGTTGCCCTTTTATAGTCCTTTTATAGGTCTATGTAGCCCTTTCCACTTGCTTCTCATCCCCGCCCGCTCTGTTACCCCTAGAAACCACTAGTCTATCCTCTATTTCTGCAACTGGGTCATTATGAAAATGTCGTAGAAACTGGATCATACAGTATGGCTCTTTAGTCCCTTTTTTCACCCAGAACAAACCTCTGGAGATTCGTCTCGCTGATCACATAGATCAGCAGTTCCATTTATCTTCTGCCTGTCTATCTGAGTAGCATCCATGCTCGGGATATAATACAATTGACTTAGCCATTCACCTTAACCAGATCTATGTTGTCTGCAGTGTGAGGCAATTGTGAATAAAGCTGCTATTCTTGGTCTGTAAACATTCGTGTGATTGTAGATTTTCGTTTCTCTTAGGTAGTGCGCAGGACTGCAATTGCTAGGTCGCATGAGTCACATGCTTTATGTTTTGAGAAACTACTAGGCCAGTGTGAGCAGACCTATGGTACATGTGCTGCGTGGGCTGTCTGCATCCATGAAAACGCTGAAAGGTTGGCCATTACTGGGCTGGGCTGTTTTCCCAAGTAGTTGTATCATTTTACATTCCCATCAAACATGTGATCAAGTGATGAAGTTTTTCTCAATCATCACCCGTATTGGGTGGTTTTGGTAGTTTTATTTTTTTTAATCATCGTTATTATGCCAGGCATGTGCTAATACCTCCCTGTGGTTTAGTTTGTACTTCTCTAATGGCTGCTGATACTCAACATTCTCTCTACGTAGTCATCACCTATTTTTATCTGTAAAATGTCTGTTCATGCGTTCTGCCTGTTTACTAATACACATATTTGATTTTTTCATTTGTACTTGAAGAGGTCTTTATATTTTCTAGATACTAGTCATTTGTCAGATACGTGTTTTGTAAATATTATCTCCCATATAGAGCTTGTTCTTTTGTTTCTTAAGTCTTACAGAGCAAAAAATTTAATATTAATGAAATCCATTTCTTTGGTATTTTTCTTTAATGTGTCATACTTTTGGTGTCAAAGCTAAGAACTCTTTGCCTAGCACTAGATCTTAAATGATTTTATGTTTTCTTCTAAAAATGTTATAGCTTTGCATTTTATATTTAAGTCAATGAAACATTTTGAATTAATTTTTAAGGTATTAGGCTAGTATTTCTTTTCTTGTTTTGCCTGTGGTTTCCAATTGCCCCAGCATCAGTTATTAACAAATTACTTTCATACTTTTTGTACCTGTTGTTAATCAGTTGCTCATATTTGTATGCGTTTCTTTCTAAATTTTATTCTATTCCTTTGATCAAATGTCTGTACCTTCACCAATGCTATTTGGTCTTGATTACTGAGGCAAAATATTGAATCTTTAAACCAGGTAAACTAATTCATCTCATTTTATTTTTCTTTCGAAATGGTGTTATCTCTTTCAATTCCTTTATGTTTTATCTATATTTTCTTCGAAGTTGCTTATATCTGCAGAAAAACTTGCTGGGATTTTGAAAAGAATTTCATTAAACCTATACATTGATTTGGTGGACAACAGACCATTTTACGATATTGAGTTTTCTAATCCACAAACATAATGTGACTATTCGTACATTAGATCCTTTAACAATTTTTAACTTTTAGCACACACATTCTATAAACGTTTCATTATGTTTGTGTCTAAGTATTTCTCTTGTTCTGAACTATTACAAATTACTGAATTTAAAGTTTTGATGTCTACTTGCTCATCGCTAGTATATACATAATCAATTATTTTTCTGTTTTTATATCCTACAACCTTGCTGAATCCATTTATGTTTTCTGTGTACTATTTTGTGTATTCTTGATTTTTTTTGAAGAAATTGTATCATCCTTAAATACAGTTTTATTTCTCCTTTTCTGATCTATGTGCCTGTTATTTCTTCTTGTTTACCACACTCATCAAACTTCCAGCACTACACTGAATCAGAATGGCAGGACTTCCTGCCCTTTCTCCTGCTCTTAGCCATTTACTCTTATCTTTTGAATATATTATTGTGAGGGTTTTTTGTTCTGATTTATTTAGTTTTTATAGATGCTCTTTATCAAGCTGATGAAATTTTCTTCTTTTCCTACATTTCTGAGTTATTTTTTTAAGACATGAGTCTTTAATTCTGTCAAATGGTTTTTCTGTATCAATTGACATACCTTCTATTTTTCATCTTCAAGCTGTTAATATAGTGAACTATATTGGTAGATTTTTGAATACTGAACCAGACTTGGATCCAAGGAATAAACTTCATATGGCCATGGTTTATACTTCTTTTCATATATTGCTAAATTTTTTATAGTATTTTGTTAAAGGTTTTTGTGTCAATATTCATGAGGGATGTTGGTCTATAGTTCTCTTTCTTCTGCCTTCGTCTGTTTTAAGGAATATTTTGTAAAGGGATTGAGAAATATTTTTCCCTTTATTCTGAAAGGTTTGTAGAATTAGAGTGACTTAGTTTTTTAATCATTTGGTAAAATTCTGTGAAACCATTCAGGCCTGGAGATTCCTTTATTGGAAGTTTTCGACCTATAAATTCAATTGCATGATTATAGAGATTCACATTCTCTATAGCATTTCTCTACAGTATTTTGAGTATGTTGTGGTAGTTGGAAGGAATTGGACTATTTCATCTAAGTTGTCTAATTCATTTGTGAAGAGTTGTTCATTGTATTCCATTTTTGTCTTTTTATGTGTGTAGAGACTGTAATGATATTCCCATTACAGTAATTTTTGTTCTCTTTGCTAGAAGTTTGCCAATTTTATTGGTCTTTCCAAATAAGCAGCTCTTTATATCATTGATTTTCTGTATTTTTCTGTTTTTAGTTTCACTGATTTCATTATTTCCTTCTTTCTGCCGGCTTTCTTTTTCTAGGTTTTTGAGGTAGGAGTTTAGATAATTGTTGTAAGAGTTTTCTGCTTTTCTAACACATGCATTTAATGCTATATATTTCCCTGTCTACTCTGCTTTATTTTTAATTTCATTTGGTTCAATAATATTTTCAAATTTATCTTGTGACTTCCTTCTTAACCTATGGATTACTTGGAGGCTCATTGTCTAGTTATATTATTTGAAGTTGTTGCTGTCATCTTTTTGTTACTGTTTTATAGTTTTATTCCACTGTGGTTGTGGGACAGACAGGTGCCTGACTGTCCTGTTTTTCCTATTCCAGCTAGAATGGGGCGTGACTTGGCTGATGGCTGTTGTGCCCCCCACCTCGTTCCCCTTCCCTCGCCCTTCTTCCCCACAGTGGCCTGGGATACCTTGCTTCTGTGGCCTCACTAGTGATTTAGTATGCAGACTCCCCAGACCACTCTGACATGATTACAGCTCTACTGTCAGACACTGCCGCCACCTCTTTGAGGAAAGAGGGGCACGCTAACATGGCTAAGATCAGGAAGGGAGGGATCTGAGCCCACCGTTAATGTCCCCAACTCCTCCAAACCCCAGTTAACTGCAATGAACACAGCTAACTTTCCAGAAGATTACTTGGTTTTAGCATGACCATTTTTCCCAAAGACAGGACAGCTTTCAAACATTGCCTGTTGCTCTGCCCCCTTGCTGAACCTCCACTATGGCGGCTGCAGGCACCCACTTGGATCAACTTGCAGATCTGAAGTTGAAGCTATCACAGGCCCCCACTTGGACTGATCACAGGCCTGCAGCTATTGTGTAAGCAGCGTTCTCCTCACACTTCTCAGGTTAGTCTAGGCAGGCTCCCTCTAGCGTACTGAACACACTGTGCTGGTATGCAGGCCCTGTTAAATGAAGACTCACTTTTGGAGTCTTGTAAATCTGCTTGTGAGTTATTTCTTGGGTAGTATAGACCCCAGAGGTTCTGTAAATCTACTCAGTATCCTTATCCTGAGTAGCGTAGACAGAACAACTGTCTCACAAGAAAGATTGATAGACACTGTGGTCTCTTCGCCCTGAAGAGCTCCAGAAAGCAATAGCCAATGAAGCACGGCAGCAGAGACCAGCATCTGGCAGAGCTGACTTCCGCATCTGCCACAAGTGGCCCCAGGTGGTGGTGCCTGATAGTGGCAGTGACCGAGAGTCAACTGTGTCAACTGTTGGCATCCAGCAAGATCTGGTGACGTCAGAACAGCTAGCAGAGGTACACACTGGCACTTCATGATTTCCGTCTGAATTGAGCAAAAGAATCCGGAATTGACTGACCACACAGTCAGATGGGTAATTCTGTGTGATTGCCATTTCTTCTGAGACTGATCGCATGAGTTAGGTCATTTGTTATAGACCCATGTGACTTATCTCGGAGCCTCAGTTTATTTTTTTCAGTCTCTTTTCTTTCTGTTGTTCAGATTATTTGTTTCTATAGTTCTTTTTTTAGTATATGTGCTGCCAAAGCGAGCACTATAATTCTTTTTTTCAATTGATTATTTCTTCCTTCTCTCCCTTCCATTTTGTTAGAAGTGTATCCATTAGCTTTTTGCTTTTGGTTACTATATTTGAAGTCCTATAGTCTGCATTTGGTTCATCTTGATATTTATTTCTTTTGAGACTCCATTGTCTCATTTGTTTCAAGACTGTTGTTCTCAGTGCTTTGGTGAAATGTTTTATGATGGCTATTGTAAAGCCTTATGATACAAGTCTAGCAGCTTTGTTGGCATTTCTCAGTTGTCTATTTCACTGAAGTGTGAGATATTCCTGGTCCTTGTTATTATGAGCAGTTTTCAGTTGAAGCTTAGATGTTTGGTATATTGTGTTGTCACTTTCCAGATCTTATTTAAACCTGTTTTAGCTGGCATTTTCTGATAACAATCTGGCAGGGGAACTGTGTGTTGGGGCCAGGGGTCATCTTATTACTGCCAGGAAAGAAAAATCCAGGTTTTCCCTTAGTCTTCAGTTATACCTAGCATTGGAGCTGCTTATTAATTACTGTTGGACATAGCTGGGACTTCTGGGTCCATATTAAGCCTCCAGCAACATCTCCCTATCTGAGAAAAGCAAGAGTACCTTCTTACTGCTCTACCATGGCCCACAACAAAGTGGAGGAGTGGCTTCTATCCACTGAGAGGTATGAAAGCTGTGACTCTCCATGAAGCCTTTCATTAGATCACCCAGAGAGAGGGAAGGTGTGGTTATTACTGCTGTATTTGGGGAGAAGCCAGTGTTCCCCCATTTCACTGGCTCTGATACTGACAGGGAGAAGGAGCTTTTTACTGCCAAGCAGGAATGAAAGTCCGCCTCCTCACTTGGCCTGGCAAGGTGGAGGGATGTTGTCGCTCCTTCTTATACTACAGGGAGAGTAGAGGTAGATCCTCCCCTTAGTCTTTGCTCATGTGGGTGTGGGTAAGGTCCCAGGTTCTGCTATAGTGTTTGGCTACAGAAGAGCCATGATCAGCTGAAAGTTTTCTGTTTGGCTCCACAGCCCCTTTCTAGTTCATTCGGCTAGAGAAAGTAAGCGTGTTGTATGGTTCTGTTTGCTTCATCTCCTTGGCATTTCCAGTTCGCTGGCTTCTCCTGCAGTCAGTCTCTATATGTGATGCAAAAAGAAAACCCAGGGGACTTGCTGGCATCCGCGGTTTAGGGCACAGTTCCATTTTGTGTCTGCCACTTTCTCTCCCACGTTCGGAGTTTGCTTTACAGAATTCTAAGGTCTGGCTTGGTTTTTGTTTTTGTTTCTTACATTCTCCTTTGGAATTAACAGGGGGAATGGGGAAAAGACTTCTCTTCTGTCTCTGTGGAAGAAGCCTGCTGCCGTACTACTCATGACAAGCGTGAGCCTAGAAAATGCCGGATATCAAAATGGCTTAGGCGTATAGAAATTTTATTACATACGCAAAACCTGAGGATTCAGAGAGACGAACAAAAGACCAGAGAAGAAAAAAGAAGATTGCCTTTTAGTGGCCAGTATGTAATCAGAAACAGCTGTCACGTGCATGTTAAACTGTAAAACGTAGTGGCTGGGCGTAAGGGCTTTGAGTGGGCTGGATTTCTTCTCTGCTAATTGGAAGCCACTGAAGGCTATTGTGCAGACCACAGCTTGGCTCCTGGGCATTTTCAAGACAGCCTTCCTGTAACTGCTCAAAGAAGTGACCACAGGTTGAGTTGGTGACAAGTAGAGATTTCCTAGAGGTGAAGGTGGAGACAAAGGTATCACACTGAATGGATTATGTAGATCACCAAAATACTTAGCATGGCGATTGGAATTTAGTTGTATGTGGTCAGACTGAGCTGTGCACTGAATCAAAAATGTCAAGGGCGACTTACCTGAAAGCTAGTAACAGCATTCTGTAGGTTCCTACGTATACCTGTGATCTGTGCAGTCTATTTCATGATGATTAATTTTGCAATTAGACTATAGATATAAACACTACAGAGAAACTGATTATGGTTTGGTATTCCCTTGGTGCAGTTGCAGAATCAATTATGCTGTATTTTCAATATGACAAACTGCTAGAAAGATTGTGCATGATTTTCCCTCTTCGTTTTTGTATTGCTAATTTGCTAAGTAATTATCACTCCGGGCGAGACTTGTTTGTCATTGAGACAAACCAGTTGAAGAAACTGGAGACCAAGGGGTGAGAAGTTGCTTTACAGGTTCGTCTTCTCTCTTCTGTCCTGCAGACTATGTCTTCTTAGTACCCACCTGCTGGCTGGCTTTGAGCAAATACATAGAAATCATTTTGTTCAGGACAGTGAAAGGCTGTGAGCTAGTCAAAGAACTTAGAAGCACAATATTCTATGTCTTAAACATTTTTATAACTATGTATCTTTTGCAGTGGAACTATTTTTTTTTTATTTTTACCAAGAACATGTATTGGTACATTGTATACATAATGATCATAATCAACATGGTTATTTTGTACCTGTACATGATACATCTTCGTTTTCCCCCTCTTCCTCCCCTCTTCCCCTCCCCTCCCTTCCATTCACCCACCCCTCCCTATTTGCAGCAAGTGTAGTTACACTTTTCCATTTTTTCCCCTTTCATCTTACTTTTCTTTTAAGCTTCTTCTTTATCCCCCTTTCCCCTATCTAGTTCTCCTCTCTTTTGAATACTATCTCTCTCTCTCTTTTTTTTAAACATAATATCTGTTCTACCCCTTTGTCCTTATTTACATTTATGGTTTCTCATATCAGAGAAACAATTCGATGTGTACTAGTAAGTGTCTGATTTATTTCACTTAATAATATATTCTCAAGGAACATCCATTTACATACAAATGACTCTAGTTTATCCTTTTTTATGGCGGTGTAGTACTCCATTGTGTAGAAAAACCACACACGGGACATTCTCCAAAATAGAC
>PVJO010016620.1:26438-41361 GCA_004026905.1 Hystrix cristata
TTCAGTTTAATGATAATGCTGATACCACATACCGGAACCTATGGGATACAATGAAAGCAGTACTACGAGGGAAATTCATTGCATTGAACTCCCACATCAGGAAAACAGAAAGAGCCCAAATAAACAATTTAATGTTGAACCTCAAACAGCTAGAAAAAGAAGAACAAATCAAGCCCAAAGTTCATAGGAGAGAGGAAATGATTAAGATCAGAGCTGAAATTAATGCAATTGAGACTAAGAAAACAATACAAAAAAATCAATAAATCAAAGAGTTGGTTCTTTGAACGAATCAATAAAATAGATAAGCCCCTAGCCATTCTTATCAAAAAAGGGAAAGAAAAGACCCAAATCCATGCAATAAAAAATGAAAAGGGTGAAGTCACAAATGACCCAAAGGAAATCCAAAGGATCATCAGCACCTACTTCAAGAACCTCTACTCAAACAGTGGAACTATTTTTAAAAGAAATTTCCTTTGAAGCTTTGCGTAACAGGGAGGGAAGGAGGTGCTATGGGTAATGTGGGAGAGGTATGTCTGGATTTCCACCTGCCTCTGATACCCTGCTCTTCTATTCACGTTTGCCTCAGAGATGAAGGTGTGTAAATCTAGGCTTGGCTGGAAGAAGTGCAGATCCATATGACTTCTGCTGTGGTGTGTGTAGTCTGAACTTACTCCCAAGTGCCATGTAAAAAGAGAGCCCTGGGCTCCAGGGCACCCTCTTGAGAGATCATTGAAACTCGGGGAGTGGGAACTTGTGGGAAGAACTTAGATCATTGGCAGAATGCACGGGAAGGGGATTGTGGGATCCTGGTCTCTTCCCAATTCACTTTTACTGACCAAAGTGTTCCTTTGTCTTTCTGAACTCACAGATGCTTGCATGGTTTGGGGACACATTTTACTTTGCTGCCCTAGAATTAGTTGTCATTAACAAAGAGACCAGGGACGATGAATTTACATGCATGTTTGTCTTTCCCCCATCTCCTTCTTTTCTATGTACTGATTACTGATGGTGCAAAAACGCAGAATTATACATTGGCAGTGCTCTGATCTGTATTAACTCCATTTGGAAAATTGAATGGATATGAAGAGCATCAGTCATTTGGAAGGTCAGAATTTGAAAGAGCACTAGTAATAAAATTCATGTGTGAAATTGTTATGAGTAAGATACCCAATAAGTTCAGGACCTTCATAATGAACACTGATTTATTACAAAGATAGCTGAAATTTTCAGCACTGTATTTAGTTTTATCCCTACAGAAAAAAGATCCAATTTACATATTAGAGTGCTAAGGGGAACTTCATTTTTTCTTTGCTTGATTGTGGATTTTCAAACTCAAAGAGTAAAAATTAAATTTCATTTGTACTACAGAGGTGGATTTAAACCATGGTATAAAAGTTGCTGAAGAATGACTAAATTCATTTCTAAAGTTTGACAATGATCTTAGGAGACTAGCTTCGGAATTGCTTTTGTTTTTATAAACACATCAGAATAACTGTACTTAATAATATTTTCTGTGTAAATCACTTGAATATATATTGCCAGAACATGATATAAGCTTGAAAAAAAAAATAAACCTTGGGGTAAACATTTCACATAGCCACTTCATTGCAATGATTTTTATTCTTTGTAGCCTTTGTTCATAAATTGAATGACAAAGGCTAAGAATCGAGTGGTGGAGTGTGAGAGTGCTGGCTCTTTATGAGTAAATGATCACTCATTTTCTGGTTGGATTTAGGGGCTCAAATGATGTCTGAGGCTACAGAATAAATGTTATGCTGATTTACTTTAAGGAAATGGTGTTGGGAATGTCAGGGAGATAAGGGTAGAGGGAGTAGTCTGTGGTTTTTAGTAGCAATGTTTAAGGATATAAAAGCTAATACTTGTCACTTTCCTAGAGTAGTCAACCTACCACATGTTTTTATTACTCACCTGTTTTTTATCTACTAGATTGTGAGCTGACAGAGGCAAGATCTCTCTGCGGTTTCTTTATTTTAATGACAAAAATTTATTTTCATGGACATATAATATGCAAATCTTGAGTATATACACGTGTGTTCAATGGCCAAAGATGACACAGAATATGTGCTTCATTTCAGAATTCGTGGCCACTTTTCAATGGGTTTTCCTGTCCACTAGAGGCCACCACCGCTCTGATCACTGATGTGATAGGTTCCCTTTGCCTGCTCTTGCACTTCAAATACAAGTAACCACACAGCTTGGGTTCTGTTTGTGCCTGGTGTCCCCTCCCTCTTTAAATTATAAGCATGTATTAATTGGAAGATATAATGGGTTTCTTTGTGACACTGTCATACATAAAAATAACACACACTGATTGCATCCACCCTTCTACTTTCACATCATCTTCCTCCTACTCCTCTGGATTTCACATCTGAGAAAAAAACATGCAACATTTGTCTTTCTGAATCTGGCTTATTTTGCTCAACAAGATAATCTCTAGGTATCTGTGTATATTCCTGCAAGAGTATTTTCCTGCAATAATAATATGATTTAGTTATTTAAGGCTGAATAATACTTCAAGATATATATAGAAAGATAGATATCACGATTTCTATTTCCATTCATCCTTTAAGGAGTCTCTAGGCCGATTCCATAATTTGAGTATTGTGAATAGCAGTATGATAAAGAAGTATCTTTCTTGTGTGGTGACTTTTTGTTTTTTCTGGTAAATGCCGAGGAGTGGTACAGCTGGATCATCTACTAGTTCTTCTGAGGAACTTCCATAATGATTTCTAGAGTAGCTGTACTACTGATTTCCATTCCCCCTAACAGTGTATAAGGGTTTTTTGATCCCTACCTCCTTGCCAATGTTTATTTTTTGTTTTCTTGATGACAGCCATTTTCACTAGGATAGGATGGAATCTCAGTCTGGTTTTGATTTACATTTCCCTGATGGCTAAATGAATTAATCATTTTTTTTCATATACTTATTTGCCATTTGAACTTCTCTGGAGAAGTGTCTTCAGCTTATTTGCCCGTTTATTAGCTAAGGAGGCTGTCTTTTCTTTAGTGTACATTTTTGGCTCCTTTACAATAATCAGATGGCAACAACAAATACATGGATTTATTCCTGGGCCCTCTGTTCTATCCCACTGGTGTATGTGTCTATCTTTATGCCAATTCCATGCTGGTTTTGTTACAATGGCTCTGTAGTACATATTGAAATCAGATATTGGTATAGTTCTAGTATTGTCCTTTTTGCTTTGCTATGTGGAGTCTTTTGTGCTTTTGTATGACTTTTAGGATTGTTTTTCTACTTCGATGAGAAATGTCACTGGTATTTTCATGAGGATTTGCGCTGAGTCAGTAGACTAATTTTGGTAGTGTGGCCATTTTAACAATATTGTTTCTCTCAGTCCATTAAGGTGAGATGTCTTTCCGTTTTCTAGTTTCTTCTTCCATTTTTTCCTTTAGTGCTTTCTAATTTTACAGGTCTTTCAACTCCTTGGGAAGGTTTAGTTCTAGGTATCTGGTATATTTGTGTGAGGCTACTATGACTAGAACTTCTCCTGATTTCTTTCTCAGCAAGTTCTTATTAAAATACAGGAAATGTGCCAAATTTATTTCTTGGTTTTGCATCCTGCTAATTTGGTGAATGTGTAAATCGGTTCTAAGGAGACTTTTGGTGGACCCTTTAGGGCTTCATAAGTGTAGAAATCTAATTTGTAAACAGGAAGAGTTTGATACCTTCCTTTCCCCTTTCCAACCCTTTTACTTCTTTCTCTCGCATGACTGCTCTGGCTGAGGTTTCCAGTACTCTGTTGAGTAAGACTGTTGACAGTGGAAGCCTTGTTTTGATGTTAGAGGATATGGACTCAATTTTTGCCCTTCAAAATGGTTTCAGATGTGAGTTTGTCATGCATGGCCTTCATGATGTTGTTGCACAATACCTACTTCCTTCAGGGTTCTTATCATAAAGGGATATTGAATTTTACGGAAGGTTTTTTCTGCACATAGTGGAAGGGTTTTGTGTTTTTTTATCCTTGATTCTATATGTAACAAATTATACTTATTGATTAACATACACTGAAACAAAATTATACCCTTGGAATGAAACCAACCTGATCACAGCATCTTTATATAGCCTCATATCATAGACCTCACAGTCTTCTAGATGTGATGTTAAATTTGATTTTCAAGCATTTTGTTGAGGGTCATTTGCATCTGTGTTTATCAAGGTTATTGGCTTATAGTTTTCTTTGTTGTTGCAGTTGGTTTTCTGTTTTTAACAGATTTTGGTAGCACAGTGATAAGAGGCTCCATTGAATGAGTTAGGAATCATTCCTTCCCTTTATATTTTGTGGAATAGTTTGACTATCATTTGTACTAGTTCTCCTGTAACAGTCTGGTAAAATCAGAAGTGGATCCGTCCCATTATGGGATATTCTTTTGTGGGAACATTTGTGTTACAGTTTCACACTCCTTGCTTGTTACTGATCTACTTAAGTTTTTTATGGCTTTTTCATTCAGGTTTGGAAGGTCACATGTATCATGAAATTTGTCCATTTCTTCTAGATTTCCATCTTATTGGCATACTTTTCAAAATCGTCCCTAAGAGCTTTTGTGAATGTCGTGTTTTTCACCTCTAATTTTATTATTTGGGTGTTCTTTCTCTTTTGGTTATTTTGGGTAAGGATTTGTCAGTCTTGTTTATCTTTTAAAGAACTATCTCTTTATTGTGTTCTTTCTATTGTTCTTACAGTCTCTACTTCATCTATTTCTGCTCTAATTTTTATAATTTCTTCTCCTGATTTGCTGAATTTGTTCTGTGAATTATCTCCCACAGATCTTGTACATCTTTTGTAATTTCTCATTATTTTTCTTTGTTATTGTTTTAATTTGATAATTCATCACTCTCGTGTTCAGGTTTCTTTTTTTTTCCACTTAATCTTACTTGTTAATGATGCTTTCAGCTGGGTTTTTGTTGTATTTGACTTACTGAGTTCTCAGTTCTGATATTTATGTAGTTTTTTTTTTTTTCAAAACATCTCTCTCTTCATTGAATAGTTCTTTCATATCATGCATTGTCTTCCTGAACTCATTAAGATGTTTATGTGTATCCTTTTTGAAGTCATCAATCATTTTAAAATCATTTTTTTTAATTCGTTGTCTGGCATTTCATGCACTTTAGAATCTTTACGGTCACATACTGAAGAGCATCGAGCCTTTGGTGAGGTCCCATTGCCTTGTTCTTTTACATTTCTTCTGTTTCTGTGTTGATATTTTACATCTGTCTGGATGGATATGCCTTCGAATCATATGTCTCTTCGTAGAGTAGCCATCTCCTCAAAGTTCAGTCCCTGGTATCGCTCACAGGGGAGAAAACAAATTGCAGCAGGAGTGACCACACAAAACTAAGCCAGGGACAGAAATACAGTGTAAAACAATTAAAACCAGTAACTGTATCACCTATGACAATAGAAGAGAAAAGGGCAAAATAACATAGAACAAACTAAAAAGATAAAAATTAATAAAGATTAAAATAAGAATAATGAAATAATTTTAAAAGGGGGCAAGGAGAGGGAAAAAGAAAAAAAAGGATAAAGAAAAGAAAAGGAGAAAGAGGCAAAGGGCAAGAGATTTTAAAAATCCAATAAAAGAATTTTGAACAGTAAAATTTGATCACAGTAAGAAAAAATGGAAAGAAAAACAAAAGTGAGTCCAAAAACTTCTTCCTAACCAAGGAAATAGGGGTGCAGAAGCTTTTCTGGTTCCTGTCATGTTGAAATCTGCCAAATGTGTTGGGTAGGGAGTCAGCTGGGGCTTGTGGAATTCCTCCCTGCTCCCCAAAACAACTGGTGCTGAGTGTATGCTGAACCTGTTTGGTGTTTCCCACCATGCTGGGTCAGTTAGTAGTATTTTCTCAGCAGCACTACAGTATTCATTTCTGAGGTTTTCATCTTTTTATGGGCATCCAGAGCTGCTGCTAGTCCCCAAGCAGCTTCACGGCTTGTGGGCGCAGCAGGTGCCCACTCATTCCAGAAGCCCCCAGTCCATGCTGGGGGCATGGCAAATGTCGAAGCCAAGACACATCCCCATATGAATTCCGAGGGAGGAAAGCAAACACACCACTGAGTTCTGCACTGGAGGGGAAAGCCACAGGAAGCAACCAATCTGTCGACCTCGATCTTGGCTCCTAGACCCGCCTCCCTCAGTGAACCCCATATAACATATCTCATTCCTCACTGCAGAAGGCGGTGCCACCAGCCACCTTGCCCTCCGTGCACCTCTTTACTTCCTAACAGGTTTGCAGCTGGCCTTTGCCCTCTCTACAGCTGTCATTTGTGACTGTCTCCCACACGGCCACCCCAACAGGGTGTCCCGGGAACCTCTGTAGGTGGTCGTTCCATGACTTCTTATTCTTGGAGTAGTTCAGTCCCAAACAATAAACACCTTCGTGGGATGGTTTCTGGTTATAGCACTCTGAGATATGGCAAATACTGCAGTCGATTTCTTCTCCCGAGCTAGCTTGCCAAGCAGTAATAATCACTTAGACTAAATCCCTGCGCTGCTTTTATAGCTTGCAAAGACTATGGGTTTCTCCTGTGGCTAGGACTGCCTGTCTTTGTTTTCAGTGGCACTGCCTGCACTCTCAGACTTATTTTGTGCTCGTGCTGTGAGGGGCGCCCCATAGCTCTCCAAGAATACTGATTTGGTTTTTTTTCCCTTTCATCCTCTTTGTGGTACTTTTACCAAATTGAGTTTTCAATAAATACTCCTTAGCGCATATTTAGGGATGTGTGATCTTTTGCATACACGGATAAACAGCGCAGTTGGGTGATTATGTTTGGCCAGTTTATAGTCAGTCCTCCCAGGCACATCTACAGCTGAGAATAATAAAGTTAATACTTCCATATGAAGGCCTTTCCAAGCTAAAAAAGTTATCAGACCTACTGAGAAGATTTTATTCGACTTTATATTGTCCAAAAGAAAGAATAATTAATTTGGAATTAGAAGAGTCAAGAATAAATTTGTCTTCTTTCTACCATGTACTATGAGTTCTGTAAGAAATTAGAGAAATTCTTCCAATCCTAGAAGTTGCCTCTGTGGATAGCAGCATTCACTCAGTTTTTCCTTCAGTATTTTAAAAATTCTTAAAAGTGTGCAAAGATATTTTGACAGTGATTTTTTCTACACTATATATAGCAGCAAAGAGGTCAAAGCATACCAAGTGCAAGGCCCTGAGTTTAATCCCTGGTACCACCCTCCTGGGGGAGGAAAAAAAAAGGTCAAGACAGACTGAATATTTATCCTGTTTAAAAATGATTTATTGCTCTTGCATCTACGTTAAAATTAGACAATCTGCAACACATTTATATATTGACGAGAAAAGTATCACCATGATACATTTTTGAATGAAAAAAAATTAAAAACCTAGTATACGTAGGTCCCATTTGTAATAAAATAAAGTAGAAGTAAAAGGTGAACTAGCAGATCAGTAGTCTGACTGAGAGCTTCAGGAAACCCACCAAGTATGGTTGGCTTTGGAGAGGAAGAGAAATAAAATTGGTAAGAAGTATATAGCTTAATACATTTTGAGCTCTTAATATATTCCAGACCCTGTTCTAAACTTATTCACTGATTAATCTCCACCACAAGTTTGTAATAAGGGTGCTGTTTTTATTTCCACTGTACAGACTAGAATACTGAGGTACAAAAACAGGTAAAATAATAAAGTTGAGTTTATAACAGAAAGTTATCTAAAAGGCAGAAACAGGATCTGAATCCATGTAGTCTGACCAAGAGTCTGGCTCAACCACTACATCATCCTGGAGTTGAGAGTGGGTGTACTTGATTCAAACTTTCTTCCAATGTCACATGCTTCTGTTTGGTTTAAAATCTTCACCAAACATGTCTTACTTTCCAACTCTATTACAATGCATTTGCAAATGAGATCATATCCATGAAAGCATTTTGTTTTATAGCCTGTCACTTGCTTTACTTAGTTAAACGCAAAAGCAGTAAAAGATGCTCATTATATTGAAAAAAAACACAAAATTGTTTTGCGTATCAACATCTCTTTATACCATCTTTGCTAGAGTAAGGGAAGTTGAAAATAAGACAGTAATATCTCCATCATTTAAGTACATTTTCTCTGTAATGTAACTCATGATTACTCCGCAGATGGGGTCTGATTATCAAATTGTTCATCCTCCCAAACCCACTTGTACCAATGACACATCAGACAATAACTAGAGAGTGGTGTCAACACCCGTCTTCAGAGTTCCTGCTGGCAAAAAGCATTTGAGCCAAGAATAAAAAGGACAAGTGTATACATTTCCAGATTTGCAATCAACATGGAAATTAGTCAACTTATAGATGCTGAGTGATCTTATAGAAAGGGCCCCAGCTGCAGATGAAATGCCAAACCCGGGATGATAAAACAGAGCGGAGGCATTCAGCATTTCCCTTTCAGCTGTTGCAGCCCAAGGGCCTTGCCAGCGGGCGGGGCTGGCAGGAGTTACTGAGTTATTTCTGGAGCTCCAGGGATCTTCGAGGTCTGCGGACCTATGAGGAAGCTGAGGCTGAGGGCCCGATGGAAGTCACGTGACAAAGCAGAAGCGGGAAGCTTGGGACCCGCACAGGGCTGCAGTCCCTGCCTTTTTCCGCATCATTCAATACATAATTAACTGAATTATGTAAAACTATTTTGGCGCATGCATTTATTAAACGAGCACTCACTGAACAACAGTAGTCCATTCTCTACCCTGCAACCAGAGTGACTGTTAAAAGGGAAACTAGATGGCATCCCTTTCCCCCTACAACCCACCAGTGGTCTCACTTTGCTCTTGGAATAAAATTCCAAGGCTTACCAAGTCCGGTGAGGCTGACAGATGTGGCCCTTGTCTGCTGTGACTCTCGTGACACACCAGCTTGACTGAACGAGGAGATGCCCGAGGGACTGTCGGAGCAGCCTTCTGGGCGAGTCTGGCTGGGTCGTGGACCTGAGGCGCCCTGTATACTCTCCGGCCGCTCCCTCTCTGCCACTGTTCCCTCGCCGTGCTCCTGCCTGCCACGGACGTCTTGCTCTCCCGCACGCTTGCGTCATGACATTGCCGGGAGCCAGCTGACCATGGACCCAATTAAACCACTCCTCTTCAAGTTCTGGGTTCGGGTGTTGTGCTGCAGCAGTGGGAAGGTAACTAGTACACCTCCATACGTCAGTTCCCCTGTGCCCCTCCGACCTCCCATGTGGTTTGTGTTTGCAGTTTTCTGAACCTGGGTTATTTCTGCCTGGCTCTCTTACGGCTGACTCGTTTTCACGGTTCATCCTTAACGGAAAAGTTAGCTTCCCAGAGAGCCTTGTGTTCGCCATGCCGCCTGCATGACTTCCGCCCCAGCTGCTCCGCTCCCACCTGCGATTTCCTGTGGCGCTTACTCTGCCCCTTCGTGGTTGCTCTCTCCTCTTGATCGTATTCCTGTTGTGCCCGACTCTGCAGCTGTCAGCAGGTATTTGTGGGGTGAGCCAAGGACCTCACGCCTGGCGTGTTCTGCCTCGACCTCGGGCCGCCGGCCTTCTCATTCCTTTCTAATCCACCTTACACCCAGCACAGTCCTTGAAACAGAACAGATTTGTACGGGTCACTCAGAACGGTGGGTCTCAGCCCCTCAGAGTCACCTAGAGGATGAAGTTTCTGATTGAGCGGGTCTAGGTGGAGCCTGAGAATCTGTATTTCTTTTAAGTCCTGGTGATGCTGCTGCTGCTGCTTTCCCAGAACACAGTCAGCTTCTCAGGCTGCAGAACCACACTGGGACAGGTTGGAATTCTAGTCATGCTAGCTAGTAACTATATCTGTTGAGGTCAGTTGTCTAATATCAGAGTCTCAGTCTCTGCTGATTTAATAAAGGTGAGTGACAATAATAATATCTACCTCATTAGTTGTTTGGAGGATAAAATAAAATGATGACTGCAAAGCATCATGTAAGTAGCCCGCGATGTGTGCTCAGCAGACATTGCTTGATTTTAAGGAGGGTTCTTGAGTAAGAAAAGTCAGGTGGTTACTTGGAGACATTACTTATGTGAGACATACATGGTGAGCATTATAATAGAAGAACTCTAGGAAACTTTTCAGCTTTGGGTTTAATAATTTTCCTCTGGGTCTACCTGAACTAGGGAGGTCATTCAGAGGAGCTTGATGTGGAGGGGGGAAAAGCCAAGTACCCATTAAAGTTGGCAACTAAAATATTGCTGCAGCATGCGTTGTGTTTACATGAAAACAGCTCAGTTTGCCTAGAGCAAAGAGTTGCTGTCTGGGAAAAAGTATAATATTCAAACAGCCTGTAATCAAAACAGCTACCCTACACCTGGGAGAAGCATCTTGGTAATTTTGTGAGTAGGACAAGGATGGAAATCAACAAGCATTTTTCCTTCCAGCAGCAACAATAACAGTCATTTTAAAATGCTGGGTTTTGTTTTCCTCCAACATGATGAGCCTTTTGTTTGATTGTCCCTGAGTATAGGAAGTGGTGAGGTTTGAGAGCGTAGCTTGTGTCCTGAAGATAAAGGAATCGGGCCCTTCCAGTTAGGCCTGGAATGAGCCATCTGGATTATAATCTCATGGCTGAAAAAAAACTTGATTATAACTTCCGCCTGCCCTTTTCCGTGTTTGATGCCTTTTAATGATTTCTGTATAAGGTAGATGTTCAGTATGTTCAACACCTCTAATGAAAGGGGATTCATCTTCAAAGGAAGTTTACTCTGACCTTGTCTAGCTCTTACTGTAATTTTTTTTTTTATGTTGAGCTGAAAACCCAATGAACTTTTCACATTTATGAAAGCAGCTGTTGAGGTCTACCTCAGTTTTATATTCTCTTGACGCATGTTCCCATGTCATAGAGATCTTAAAGACAATTACTTGGAGAACAGACATATAGTAGAATTTAAAGCTGTAGTCCAATAATAAAACACTCAGACTTTTAAAATGAATTCTAAAGAAGTTAGGAGTTTAGGTGTATATCAGCATATTAACTATTATTGATCTATTATTGCTCTCCCACATATTGCCTTCAGCTTTTCTCTGATATTTCCATTGAGGCTTCCAGGAGGCTCTCCAATGTAATGTGTGGCATTCTCAGAGGAATTCTTAGGAGAATAGGATTCATCTATACATTTCGTAAAGAAATAGTTGTTCATGAGCACTGTCTGTGTGCAAAAGATTATGTGACAAGTGGGAGAAGGTGGGTCTGGGTCTGCAAAGATAACAGCAAAAACCATGGGGTGATGAGTGTTTATTTATGCATAAAATTGCTATCACTACAGTGTCACTGTGGAGCTTCTTCATTGTTTAGCTGGAATGAGCTGGTTGACTATAGATGGCTGTCGTGAGTGAAGCAGTGGAGGGCCCTCTGTCCTCAATTGGGTGCCAGGGTGTGTGAGCCCTGCTTTGGCCCTTGTGGAGCGGAACAGTGAATGACAAGTGAGTACCAGACACACAAAGCACTGCAGGAGGAGAGCAGAAAGAGGTCACCATGGCCTGGGAATGTTTTATAAAATAAATACGCCTTGAATTTGCATAGGTAGAGAAGGGGATGACGTTTCAGGCAAGAGCAGAAGCAGAAACAAAAGTACAGAGAAAGAGACAGCCATATTGTATTTGGGGATAATGCTGAAACTATATGACTCTGTTAAGAAAAAGATAGAGAATGTCTGTGAATGATATCCAAGTAGAATCAGGCAGCAAAGGAAAAGAATTTTATGTCATTGTAATAGCTGTGAGAAACATCAACATGTGACAGATCCTTCCCATTTCACCAGTAACTTTCAGCAGGAGAAACAAGGGCAGCTTTGGTTCACTGATTTGACTGGCATACAAGGTTGTATATACAGGTCATATCTTAAGTATGGAATATGGCAAAGAAAAGCAAATGAATATAATGAGATGGTTGTTTTTTAGAAAATTATTCTGAGTATCCCCTAAAATAATTATACAAATAAATGAAAGTATGTTGGAACGTTAAAAAGTGCATTATATAATGTCAAGGTTTTACTGCAAGTCAGAGAGAAAGTTTGGAATATCCCTAGGATGTATATTCTCAGTGGAGGTGCCATTAACCCAAAGGAGCAAAAAATGATTCTTGAGGGAGGGTCTTACTCCTTCTGTATAAAACAGTTACATGTGTATTGTATATGACCTTAAAATTTTGTGGGGCAACAACTGGGAAAAAATATCTGCAATAGTCCTGGAGTGGGTGCTGAGAATGAAAAAAAAGTTCAAAAACGGGTCCTAGAGGAAGGCCAAGTAGATACTCTAATGCACACTAGGAATACACCTGCCTGAGTGCTGGGACCTCCGGAGAAGGGACATAGTTCGCCTGCCCTACACAGACTGAGAATAAAGAAGGGCAACTCCTGAAAGGAGAAGGGCGTTCTCCTAACAGAAGCGAGGTTGAAGTTAGGATGGCACAGTTACAAAGCTCTCCTCCACCCATTTCTTGTAGCTGGGTGTAATGTCCTATTAAAATTCCTGTGGCACTTGACAACTTCCTATCTCACTCTACAGCTGTCTTTGCACGCATCTCATTTTCCTTCTAGGCTTTAAGATCTTAGAGACTGTGAGCTCTTCTCCATCTTTCTATTTCCCATATCGCCTTGCAGGATGCTTTGCTCTGTTTTGTTTATTTTCTTCGCACTGCAGAAATTTAAAAAACAGGCCACTTAACCTCCTCGTACCTGTTTTTTGAAAAACAGACATTGTAATAGATCATTTATAAGTTCCCTTCTAGTGGCAAAGTTTTTCTGATTGCGTATAATCAAATAATTATTGAGTGAGGGTGTGACTGTAACAAGAGGGAAATGCAAGTCCTGTCATACCCTGAACTTGCTTGGATATGCTTCAAGAATGCCAACTGCCAACTGAGTTAAATGCCAAATCCAGTAACCCAGAATGTTCCATTTAAACACAGCCTGACCTAGGATTGTTTCCTTACTTTGCTTTTCTACCCCTGGATGGCACAGTATTCAGAATCGTTTTCCCGTTTGCTCCTTTGCTGTGGGTACACGTGAAACCTAAATGCCAAAGAAAGAGGTGAGTCAGAGCTCATTTTGTTAGCTAATCTGAGATGAAGAGGCTTCACGCAGTCGAGTCATTAAGCCCAGGAAACCTGATCGGAAAACAAAGGTGAGAGATGTAAATAATTAGAAATGAACAAATTTTTGAATAATAACCAATAAAATTGAGTACTTGCTAAATGTGAGGCAGAACCCTAGAGTATTATATGCCCCTTATTTAATTTTATAATGATTGGGTGAACTAAGATGTTATTCACATTTTACAAGAGGCAAGAGAAGCTTTCAACCTCTGAGAGATGAGTAGCTTGCTGGCGATGACTCAGCACAGATAAAATATCCCAATCGCCTGTGGTTCTGTTTTGATTTCAAACCCCAAACACTCAAGCCGTAATCACAGTGCACTCCAAAATACCTTGTATCAGTATGTTCTATTTCTTCCTCTAGATTCCTACACTGCTTCTTTGCCTTTTTCTCTTTCTGCTCAGGTTACAAAAATGTTATCTTTTTGTCACTTAAGTATTTTGTAGAGAAAAGGATCAAATTGATGCAAATAATTCATATGACTTGTCAAAGGGTCCAGGCGACCAAACTGGCTAGTGAGCCTGCCTCCACATGGGGCTGGGGGATTTAGTAGAACCCATCATCAGCCATTCAGTACCACCCACTTTCAGGCTGATGCTTTGTCTGCAGTGATTTTGAAACCAAAATGATAAAAAGTTAAAAGGAGTATGGTGGTTACAACCTGACCTTGACATGTTAAGGGCAGTCACATTATCTGCTTCGAGAGAGCAAGGTAAGATCTGTCTTCTGTAAAGGATACAGGATCCACTTTGGAGAGTCAAGGTATCTGGGTTTTCCGTGGCTCTTCCACAGAGCAGATGGTAGGGGCAGTGCCCCATCTTTACCCTGCTACCATTCATCTTGCTCAGTGTTCAGCTTGTTTCACTGACTCCTATAAAAGCAAACCTGAGGATGAAGTGCATATATGTAAATGTATGCATGGGGGGTGTACAATGAAATAAGACAATCAGTGTTATGGTTTGTGTCTAGATGTCCCCCCAAAGCCTCATGTGGTGAGAAATAGCTGGATCTAGAGTGTGGGCTGCCCTGGGGGCAGGTAGCCTAGATAAAGATATAGGAAGAGGCTAATTAGCTGCTCGTTTGCATTGCTGATTTGCATACATTCCTTGCATTTTCCTCACTTTACTTTGCGGCCGGCCGCCGGTCTGCACGCCAGCCCTGCGTCGGACCCAGCAGACTAATGACTGAAACCTCTGCAGACTGTGAGCTAATAAACCTTTCTTCCCCTAACTTTGGGTGTCGAGTATTCTGTCCCAACAACGAGAGAAAAGTAACTAAAACAGAATTTGGTACCGGAGGAGTGGGGTCGTTGCTGGGACTATACTTGACCATGTGGTTTAGCAGCCTTTGGAGTTGGATTGCGGGAAGGAGAAGCGCTGGGAAAACTTTGGAAATGAGGAAATTTGCGGCTCAGGAGGTTTCTGCTGGGAAGAAAGACTGCGTTGGCTGTTGGACTCCAGACCATATATGTTATGGCCTGGCAGAAAGTTTGTCTGAATTTTGCTTGTGTCCCGAGACTTTGCCTGAGACTGAGATTAAGGGCAGCGGACTAATTAATCTTGCAAAAGAAATTTCAAGGCAGTCTAATGTTGAGGCGGTGGCATGGCTATTGTTGAGGGCTTTCAGCCAGATTTATGTTGAAAACCAAGAGCAAACAGCCCAGCAGAATGATTCAAAATGTTGTGAGTTTGCGCATAAAGGAAGCACCAGTAAAGTTGTGGCCTGCAAAGATGGAATGAAAGAGAGACTCGTTGCTGAAGAAACCAGCAAGGAAAAGCTGGATATTTCAAAAGATGGCCCAAGGGCATCACAGGA
>PVJO010016621.1:0-41467 GCA_004026905.1 Hystrix cristata
ACAGTTATCAGTCAACAATGTGCACTGTCCCGGCCCCTCACTGAATCACCGCCACGACAGCCATGACTGTTCCGGAGCCCTGCATCTCCTGGGACCAATCAGTGGGCCTGAATTTGAACCAATCACAGATTTGCACTTGGACCAATCACAGGCCTGCAGCTGCTATATACGCAGCACTCTTACTCTCTCGGCTTAGCCTAGGAGTGCGCTTTGCTGTGTGCTAACCCTCCCCCCAAATGCTCCCACACAGGTACTGTTAAAATAAAGACTCTCCAGGGGTCCTGTAAGTCTGCTCGTGATTTATTTATCAAGTACTGTGAGCTGCAAAGGTCCTATAAATCTACTTAGGAGTCTCCTGAGTAGTGTGAACAGAGTGGTCATCTCAAAAGAAAGAGCAATAAGTGCTGTTGTTGTGAAGAGCTCCTGAGACCAGCTGCCAAAGAAGACGAGCAACTGAGATCCCACCCAACACTCTCCCAGGGGTGTTTGGCACAAGCCAGCACCACATTGGTGGTGGTCAGCAGTGACAGAGACCAGCGCCCAGCAGAGGTGGCCTACGGTGTCTGGCACATGTGTGGCGGCAGTAACCAGCAGCTTTGTCAGTGTGATCTGTCGGCATCAGGATCATTAGCACAGCTACACTTTGCTGATCCGTGACTTCTACCTGAATGAGCCCAAGAACCCTCAACTGGCAACAGATGGATGTGTGGATGGGTGGTGGGTAGATGCATGGCGGGTGGGAGGAGTGGGGCAGGATGATCCTCCAGGTGTGTTTGGATGCTGACATTCCCTTTCTCAGGTCTGCCCCTTTCACCGTATTTTCTGCCCAGCCTTTTGACCATGGGTACCTGGATGTGGGCCCTGGTCTTGCTTTGTCTCTTCTTGTCTGCACCCAGCTCAGTGGTTTGGCTCACCCCGGACTGGCAGCCTGTCCTCCCACAATGGGACCCGGAGGAAAAGAGGCTGAGACTGGGGATCACAGGGGCCACTCCCCCTTTCCGAGTCTTCATTTCTTCCTCTGGGATAGGAACACCAATCCCTGCAGTGGAAATGGACACAGGGTAAACCAGTGAGCACCTTGCCCAGTGTATACAAAGAACACCACACAGAGTACAGACTATATTGCCATCACCATTTTTATTTATATACATGGCATTTGGAACGAATGATGTTTAATACCCTCACGATGGGCCACGTCCATCACTGTCTAATGCCAGAACATTTCTCAACTCCAGAAGAGACCCAGCCCCACTAAAAGTCATCTTCACTCCCTCCTGGCCTCTGGACATTGGTGATCTACTTTCCTCCTCCAGAGATTCTCCTGCCCTGGACTTCTCATATCGGGGGACCCTGTGATGTGTGGTCCTTGGGGCCTGGCTCATTGCGCTGAGTGGGATGTTTGCAAGGCTCTCTCAGCCGGCAGTTGGATCAGAGCATCTCTCCTATCTGTGGCTGCACAATGCCCCATTGTGTGAGGACCACGTCTTCTTCTCTATTCATCACTTAATGGGCATCTGGGTGGTTTCCACCTCTTGGCTATTGTGAATGATGCTGCTATGAATATTCACATACAAGGTTTTGTTTAGTTAGTTATGTTAATATTACATGGAGCGTGTGTTCAGAGGAAGACAGATAAGAACATTTGGTTCCAGACCCACTAACTCTGTCCTCCCCAGCTCGAAGGCAAATAAATCCTGCACTGTACCTACTGTTTCCCACACACCGTGCATGGAAGATCCCAAACCCTTGAGAGACACAGCCGAGAAGCACAGTGGGCCGCAATATCTCTCCCAAGGTGGCACGGAGGTCTCAGGTGAACGTCCCACTGCCCCGTTCTTGTCCCTTCTACTCTTCTGTTCTCAGCTCATCTTGCTGGAGTGACCACGTGGCTCAGAGTGCAGACTCCTTGCAGGCAGACAGAGGGCTGTCCTGGCCGGAGGGCTTTGCCATGGCTGGAACAGGTGGAAAGCAGCATTCCGCTCCCCTGTGCTCCGCTGAAGTGTCCGAGTCCCCTCCATCTCTTATTCGTCCAGGAGGCATGTGACTGTGCTGTGTGTTACTGAGCCAGCCCCGTTGTCAAGGTCTACAGGGCCTCTTCTTTCTTTCCCAGGCAGGTGTCCTGATCAGCTATTCATGTGGCATCATGTCAGAAGCCAGCGGCTGGCTTCCCTCCAGCACAGACAGGAAGGATGGGTACAGCCAGGTCTTCCAGCACCACCCCCTCACAGCGTGAGTGGAGCCTGTGGCATGGGACATCTTTCATGTGCTTAAGGGCAGGGCGTAAATGGCACCACCCAGCTGGCCTCTGGGAGTCTCTCAGCTGGGGTCTGTGAAGAGCAGGACAGCTCCTGTCTTGGCCACAGGTCCCGGCCTTGCATCCATCCATTTATCCATCCGCCCATCCAACCACCTATTCACCTACCCACCTATATAGACATCCATCCATCCATTCGCCCATCCACCTGTTCACCCATCTACACGTCCATCTGTCCACCCGTCCATGCATCACGAATTACACCGAAAGAGGGCGGTGGGGTTGATGATAGAAGTGACCGGACTCCACAAAGGCGAGGTCATGAGTGCTGTATCCTGGTCCCACCATGCCTGGAGGTTTTAGACAGATCCAGGGACATCTCGAGTCCCAATTCTAGACCAGAAATGGCGTGTCTCTTTTGAGTCCTGACTCTGGGGCTTTACAGAAAGTTTGCAGGCATTTTTGAGCAAGCTGAGGGTTATCCTGGACTTGTCACAAGCATAATGAGGAGAGAGATGGGATGAAAACCACTTTCATTTACTTCATTTCAGTTTTTCTCCAATTTGTTAAGCTGTGCTCTCTGAGGACATATTGCCTCTGGGCTCATGTGCAAAATGTGAAAACATTCAATTAAAAACCTTGAAGCCGCCCTCCTGGGGCTAGGGGTTAGCGCAGCTGCCTGGGGTCTGCTCCACTGAGGTGTGCTGGGAAGACAGTCTGCACAGGGCCCCAGGGCTGGCCCTGCTGCACTCTGGGCCATGGAGGCCATGCTGCCAAGCTCAGCCAGGCGTGGTGAAGCCTTGGGTTGGCGTTAATTGGAGGCAAGTGTCTGGTTGGCCTCCTCAGTCATGGTTTGTAAACAGGCAGAGTCAGACGAGGTGTGCTGAGAGCAGATGGAGGTTTGGGCGGCCTGCGGTCCTGTGTGCAGATCTTCCCTGGGCCTTCTGTGGCTGTTTCCCAGCAGGAGCAGCCAGGGAGGAGTTGGGCTGGCCTGGGGTTTGGAGCAGGTACCTGTGCTGCGAGAAGACTTCTTGCTGACTCCCCTCCTCTCTCCTCGCCTCCCTCCCCCTCCTCTCCTCCTCACCCCTCTTTCTGTACTGGGGATTAAACCCAGGGCCTTTGCACTGAGCCACATCCCCAGCCCTCCTTTTATTTATTTTAAGACAGGGTCTCAATGAGTCTGTAAGTTGCTCAGACTGGGCTCGAATTTGCAATCCTCTTGCCTCAGCCTCCCAGATGTGCGCCACCATGGCTAGTTTTAGCTAAGAAGTTCTCTTTCACAATGGAGGGATCGCTTTTCACTTTGGGTTAGGTGTTTATTATGGGCCAAATGGCTCTCCCTCCCCTGATGCGAATGTTGACGTCCTTGCCCTAGTCCCTCGATCGTGATTTGTGTGGAGACTGGGTCGACGCAGACAAAATTAACTGAGTGAGTTCATATTGGAGCGGAGTGGGCACCTCCACTCTTACGACCACGCTCTTTATAAGAAGGGGGGTTCTAGACACAGAGGCACCGTGTGAAGATGGAGGAGGAGACTGGGGATGCAGGGACAAGCCAATTGTCACCAGTGTAGCCAGCGCCCACCAGAAAGAGGACAGGCCTGGCACCAGCCTGCCACACCCGGGGCCCAAGCTCTTGGCTTCCAGGCCTGGGAGAGGATTCCTTTCTGTTGTGTAAGCCACTCATCCGGGGGCTTCGTTAGGGTGGACAGGAAGCCTAGCAGAACACAAGAGCAGGCTGCTTCTGATCAGGGCACTTCCCCTGCCCGTCTCTTTGCCCTCAGCCCAGAACACAGGGTCGTTGAAACACAGCAGGTGAGAAAACAGGCTGATGGACGCTAATGGTGAAGACACCAGCTGCGGGGGAGAGAGGGGTGCATTCGGGATTCAGACCCAGAGACGATGGGCCTGGTCCTGTGGTTCTGGCCCCTCTGACTTGGCTGAGTAGGGACTCTGGTTCTAAGAAAATGTCAGCCAAAAGCCACTGGCAGAGGTGCGCCCTCATGTTTCCTCGCCATGGGGCCCACTTCCTGCAGGGGCAAGTTCTGTGGGGGCAGGGAGACTGCACAGGGTCCTGCAGCCGGGACAGGGAGCTATGAAATAGTAGTGTATCAGCCAAAACCCCTCTTATGACCCTGAGTTATAGGTGGCCTTTCATTTAAAAGCCAACCTGGGTCAACCACTGACCTGATTGTGTCTCTGTAGGAGTTTTACATTTCAATATAAACAACATAAAGTGTGCTATAAAGGAATCACACAACTTGCAGTCTCTCGAATCTGACTTCTCCACTTCAATTGTCTTCAAGAGTTATCTGTGTTATTGCCTATATCAATAACTTGATCCTTTTTTATGGCTGAGTAATATTCCCCCAAATTGATGTGTCAGTGTGCTTATCCAACACCAATTGATGTACAAATGAGTCCTTCTCTAAGCTGGAATATTATGAATAATGCTATGAATATGGCACATGTGTTGTAGTGTGAGTATATTTTTATTCCCTTTGGGTAAGTACCAACAAGTGAGACTATCGGGTCACGTGAAAAGTATGTGTGTCATATGTAACTTGTATACGGGTTCTCTTCATTATTGACCAAGTTATGTTCCCTGATCAGGCCGTTCAATAAATTAGTCACTAAATGAGGAATTGTAGTAATATGTACATTACAAGATGCAGAACAAAGAAATTGTCAAAAGCAACTCCGATTTGGTGACTTTGTTTTTATTTTCATAACTCTTACTGCAGCACCGTAACAGAGCAGAATGTAAAACTACAGCCCCATGCCGTGCGGTACAGTCGGCGGCAGTCGCCGCTGTAGGTGGAAGAAGCTGCCGTAAGGCACCCTCCACCCGGGCTCCTCGGAAACCTCTCATGGTCCCCGTTAGCGAGTGTGGCTTGCGCTTCCAGAGGGCGCGGCACGGACGGGATCAGCGTTCTGATTCAAGCCTGTGCCTTCCTCTAAAGATCTGCTGCCTGCTCCATTTGCCATTGCAAACGGCGCTTAACTCATCGATGCAAATACCAGAGCTTATGCAACATCCTCACGTGCTCCAGATAATACAGTGTCAGCAACTTAAAAGCCAGCCAAATTAGAACACCATGAATCATCTCCCACGATGAAAGACTCAGGAGGAAAAAATAACAGCAAATATTAAATGGTCTTTTAAAGTTAAGCCCAAATGTTACAAGTTCTAGGACAAAGAAACGGAAGCTCAAATTCACTCCTGCAGTCCTGCCCTTGCCGAGGAGCCTCACTGCATTTCGGCACAGACTGGCTTCGTGGGCCATTTGACCGGAAGTGGCTTCCCTCTAAGGACTGAGCTCTGCCGGGGTGTGGGGCCCGAGTTAGTCTATTGTCCCCCCAACCCCCGTTTTGGGGTGAGCAGTGCCAGCCCCACAGCACAGTTTTGGGAGCAACGGCGGGGTCTCTGTCCTTCAGCACATACCTACTGGCAAGTCTGTGCTCCTGGGAATCGACTCTGGAGATCACTGAGGGTTGAGCTCCTGCAGTCAAAATGGTTCACTGGTGCCTGGGAGCAAGACAGGAGATGGAGAACAGAGAGAAAAATATGGTCTGTTTTTGGCCTAGTCAGCGCTCATCAGCCAGTTCCACTTGCGTGGATCCTGTGGCCCTGGGACAGTCCTCTCTCGAGGAGATAATAACAAGGACAGCAGAGGGATGCCACTGACGACCGTAAAAATGATAGTAGTGGCGGTGATGATGATGGTGACAGTGGTGATGTGATGATGCTGATGGTGAGGATGAGGCTGAGGGCCTGGTCCACTAAGTCTCTGCCAGGAGCAATGTTCACAGAACCGCTTTCTCCCTGCAGCAAGGCGGCAGCGCACGGAGAAGCGTCTGCAGAGTCGCCCGGCCGAAGTGGCGACAGGGCAGTCTACGCACGCCTGCTCCATGCTGTCCTACAGTAGAGCTCAATGCGTTGTCCCCCCGCCGAAGATTTTGGGACAGGAAAGGTATCAGAATTTCTCCCCTGTTCACATCCAGAAGTTCTCTGTTTGCTTATTTGTGAAACATTATGTGAATAACCAGGGGGGAGCCTCATCACAGACACTCCACCGTACTCGCCTCTGCCCGGGGCTGCAGGTGTCCTCCCCAAGGTGGCTCAAGCAAACAATTATCACCGTCTTCACAGATACTGCTCTCAGAATTGCTTATCAGACTTGGGAATAGCACTTCTTGCTTTTGCAAGATCATTTCCGTGTGTGCCGTGATTGGACTCTGCTTTGGTTTGTGTCATTATTGAGAGGTAATAAGGTTAGTAATGATTGAAACAACCGTCTCTCGAGAGCGGGAGACTGACTTTGGGGGGAAATAAGAAGAGGGTGAAATGCGTGTGAGAGATTTGCGTTCAGAGCTGGTTGAGTACTTGGTGCTGAGGAGAAGGCATGGCCCAGAGTCCCAGGATGCCATGTGCCAGGGTGGGGACACTCCCCTGGTTCTTGTCCATGCATCTTGCATCCATCGAAGAGCCTAAATTGGTGATGGGAAGTTGTGTGGGATCCATGTGGAATGGGGAGAGAGAATGTAGACTTTGAAATACGCACCAGGCAGCACGAATTCCAGCTCCCTTGCTTACTGAGCACGTGGTCTCGGACCTGTTTCACATTTGTAAAGGGAGAAAATGCCCCTCGATCTCCTGGGTTATCAAAAACGCTTGATGGGACCAGCTCTATGAACCAGGTGAAGTCTCGGCTGTTGGAATCTGGGGTTGGAGTATTCGCCCTTCTCCCTGTGCCCACACCTGCATGGTTGTCTGTGTCTGTAAACCTCCTTTAAGCCATCTGCCCCCAGGTCACTCTGCCACCCTGGAGTCTGTTCTCGGTCAGCCCACCCTTGTGTTAACCCCCCATCTGCTTACTGTTAAGGGTTTAGCCAGAGTCCAACAACATAATGTGCTAGAGGGGCATGGAGGACCTGATGTAAGATTGAGAATCTCCACTTTAGATGAGGATTATTTACTCATTAGAATTAAATGATATATCCAGGATATATCCAGGAAGTCTAAGCCTGCACTTCTTTGTTGCTTTCTTCTCAATATGAGCTCCATGAAGTTGTTACTGGTAGATCCCCAAATAGGTGAATAGTTGGCAGTTTCATACGGTTCAGCCGCACAGCTCTGCAGGTTTAGTTAAACTCATCTCACTTTTCCAAGGTCCAGGCCTTTTGTGTGTGCACCAGAAATCAGTGTCACCTCCCCAGGCAGTCATGGACACCTGCCGCATGCTGACTCCAAGCCTTTGCGACGGACTCTCCCTGAGTGCACCAGCAGCTGGACATGGTACACAGGCTGTGTCAGCCTTTGATCAAAATATCTTTTTAAAAAGCAATGTAAGGGCTGGGGGTTTAGCTCAGTGGTTAGAGTGCCAGCCTAGCAAGCACAAGGCCCTGAGTTCTATCCCCGGCACCAAAAAAACCGAAACAAAACAAAACAAAAAAACCCAACAATGTAGTGGTTTCCAAACTGGAATCTCAGGCAAACTGCTTCTACCCTGCTGAACCTGGATGTTGCAGACTTAGGCAGTATTGGGCTTTGAACACAAAGGAGAGGCTCCTGCTGGGGACACTCACACTTGGGCTCCCCTGAAACGATCATATGTGAATTGTGAGGTGTGTGCATGTGGTAAGCATGCACGTGGTGCGAACTGTGTGGTGTGGCACATGTGCAGGTGCGATGCAGTATGGTATGTGGTGTGATGTACGTAGTCAGACTACTGAAATTTATTGTCCCTGAATCCCTCGCCATGCCTTCCAGGCCACTGAGGCAGGGCTGAAAATAGGCCCCGGCAGGTGGGAGCGGGTGCCGGTGTCCCCGCCTCCAGCTTGCCGAGGTCATTCTGCACCCTCACATGGCTGTCCTGTTGGGACTTTTGCTCTTCCTGCTGCACCTCGGGTCAGCATGATGTGCTAGGCCAGCCCTCAGCTCTCCACCCATTTAATTCTCAGTTCGTGCAAAAATACTTATTAAGCAGCGTTTCAGACGATATTAATCCGAGCCTTTCCACAGCAGGCAGAGACGCTGAGCCATCTCTGCCCGTAGGCATGCTAGTTTTATTGGGTTGAATTCACCCAATTGTCCACTTTTCTTCCTTTGTACATAGGAAATGTCTGTTGGTTGGATGGTTGATTTTATTTGTCCTGAAATTACTTATTCTGGCTTTGGAACATTCCAGGGTTTAATGAACAGTCAAGTGTTCCTTAGTTTGCTCACATTTTATGACAATACTCAACGTACTTCAGCGTTTGACAAATGCAAAGGTCTGTGGTTATTGAAAGCACTTTAATTATAGCAACAATTATCTGTTTATCACCTAGCAGAGCTGGACTGGGGGGAGAGCTTCCTCCCCCACTGCTGGCCACTTCTCCCAGCCTAGTATGTGGCTGCACCTTGTCTTATGTGGCCCTAGAGGCTTCAGTGCCACATGTCATCTGTGCCGTGTTTCTTCTTGAGAGAGGAGAGCAGGGCAGATTCCGGTTCCACCTGGAAGGACACACACGGGCAGCCTTGGATGAGTGCCAGGCCACTTCTGCCAGCAGCGTTTCATAGTGCTGTTTGGCTTATACATGGGGAAGGCAAATGGGGTGCCCCAGCTTCCTCACATACCCCCCGACACCCTTCCCACACTGGAGTAGCATGGTCACCAGGTGTCCCCGATGGTGGAGTCCTCGCTGATGTCTGCTTGGGGGCCCTTTCTTGATGTCCCAGATGGAGGGTTCCTCCCTGGTGGAATGGGCCCTCCTTGCCATCTAGTGCCCACTGAGGAGCTCCATTTAGGGCCCCATCTCTCCTGACTCCCTCCTGGCCACCATCCCTGTGTCCTCCGGAAGCACAGTGTGCGTCTCTGTATTTACCTTCAATCCACTGTGCCTGAAACTAAGACCAGAGCCATGTTGGATTTCTGCCCTGACCCAGAACAGAATCTTCACAGCAGTCACTGCATGGCTGAGGAAACTGAGGCCCCAGAAGTGCGGGGGACATGGCCCATGGAAGACGGGGCTGGCACTGTGTGCAGGTCTGCGTGAGGTCAAACCCCAGACTCTTAACCGCTCACGCCGTCCTGGAGCTCAGTGGAAACCTCTCTCCGCTTTGGCCTCCAGAGATCCTTGGGTGGCCCCGGCTCAGCGAGCAACCATTCCTGGGCTCCCACATGGAGCAGTCTGTGGGACGGGGCTGGAGGTGAGGTCCCGGGGCTGACTACATGCCTGCAGTGCTGGCAGAGTGGCTAGTGTGTCCTCAAGGGCTCAGTGGCTGGACTGGGGGGTCCCAGGTCTGACCCTGATCATCGCTTCCTCTGCAGCCTGCTGGTCAGCACAAGTTCAACGAGGGCAGAGTTAGATTCTGCCCCTTGATGTGAGGCACAGCGGGCAGGCTGGAACAGGACACAGGCAGGAAGCCTCAGCAACAGTAGCTGGAGGCCTGGTGAGGGACCTCCATCCTCAGAGCATCGCCTGCTCTGTTGTCCACACCCCTGGATTCTCATGCAGGAGGCTTCCCCTAGCGGCCTGCATCTCGCAGCACTCCTAGGTGTGGGAACAGCCTCTGGGCATGGCCAGGTCTGAGGGAGCTGCCAAATACCACTGATGGGTAGAGCAGGTCAGAGTGCTATATTATCCATGCCACTGAAACATACTGTTGGTTCCCTAAAGAAAATGAGACAGGGCTGGGCATGGCGATGCACGCCTGTAATCCCAGAACTCTAGCAGGCTGAGGCAGGAGGATCCCAAATTTGAGCCCAGACCTGGTAACTTACCAATTTAGTGAAACCTTGTCTCAAAATAAACCATAAAAAAGGGCTGGGGTTTAGCTCAGTGTGAAGGTCCTGGGTTCAATCCCCAGTACTGGGGGAAAAAAAAGAAAAGGTAAGAAAAACTGAGACAGGGGGACATGGCTACCCTTTCCTTCCCAGGCTTCCTAAAAGAGCAGGTGCACAGGGAGGCTTCTTGGAATTGAGCACAGATAGCAGGATGTGACTTCTGCCTTCATGGCAAAGGCAGGCAGCTCAACCGAGCGGTAATTAGGCTGACGGTTCTGCCACTTGGTAATAATATCCTAGACTTATAAAAATAACCAGAAGGGGGAGTCGCCATGGGCTGAGCATGCCCTGGGGGCTGGGTCTCCTCCCAGGGGCAGGGTGCATGCACCCCAGCATCTCGGGGGTCACTGTAGGAACACACGAGGTCCGGGGGCTGGCAGGGCTCCTAGCTGCTGTGCTGACAGTCACACCGAGCCCATGAGCTGGCACAGGCACCCCATGGCAGATGGTCCCTGCTGTCCTTGAGCATTTGCCTGGGGCGTTCATCCTGATACAGCATTTGGGGTCCTCGAGAACACCCTTTACCAAATCCTTTAGCGACACCCATCTGGAGCCTGCGTCCTCTGTGTGGCCCCGAGTGGTTCTGCAGGAAATGTGGCCATGGGGTGTGCGCTCTGCTGGTGACGGTCCTCAAGCACTTTGGAAAAGATGTCGAAAGAACAGGATTTTTTCTTTTCCAGGAAAAGAGCACGGTGGGAGAGAAGACTCACGGGCAAGCCAGGCTCTGCATCTCCTCGCTGGTCGACACCTTGCTGCTGCCCGCTCTGCCCTCGACCTCTGCACAGCTCCTTCCTCCTGAGCCCCCATGTCTTCACCTCCCAGGAGGACAGGGCCATCTGCTTGCAGGTTTGTGGGCATGATTGGACAGGATCACAAATATGAAACGTCGCATGTCCCTGGCACCCAACACGTCCTTGTCTCGGAGAAGTTTCCACGCCAGCACAGACCTGGCCCGTGCCCACTTTCCTGTCAGCAAAACCACACGTTTCCACAGGAAGAGACAAAATGTGACGTGTGGTGAGGAGAGAAGGGGCAGTAAGTCCGATCTGAGCGCAGGACGGAAGTGAGGACCACGCCACGGGGATGCGAGTTATCTCTGCACACGCTGCAGTCTGTGTGTGAAGCCACTCGGCACAGGTAATAGCTGTCATCAGTACCTAAGGATGTCTTTCACAGGCTGGGTGCTCAGCGCTGACTAGGGCTGTGACGACTCCAGGAAGGTAGCATCATGGGCACTGGGGTCCCTTTTTACACACACCCTGAAACTGAGGCTTGTGCCCAAACCACTATGGTCAGAGCTTCGTAACCACTACTCCAAACATCCCTCTTGCTGAAGGCCAGCTTTCCTCACACTTGCACTCAGCACGCGCCTACGGTCAGTGCATGGTCACTGGCTTACGAGTCCTAACTCCCATCCCGGCAAACACGAGCTCCTGCCATGACCCCACGTGCTGCTTATCGCTTCAAGTCTTCCTGAGCAGTTTGGACTCGGGTATTCGTGCCCAAACAGCCTGTGTAGAAAGATCCTGGCTGCTCTGGAAGGGGACACTTGAGTTTCTAACCTTGATCTGCGGTCCATTCCCCTTCAACACGCAGAACAGCCAGGGGAGTGGGCGGTAGATCGGGGTCCCTTGGAACTGGCCGCAGCAGGACATGGCTTTGTCTGGGTGTGTGTCAACTGCATGACTGGGAGAGCCAGGAGGGGCTGTGCATGGAAGAGCCTCAGCTCTGGTGCTCCTCAGATCCTCCCTGCACATCAGAAAATCACTCGGTGCTCTACACTAAAGAGCAGAAACAGTAGCTTTCTCCCTCCTATTTCCACGCAGCAAAGATGGTCCAAAATTTCATTGTTAGACTGTGTAGCAGTCGGCTTTCATTGCACAAGAGAACACACCAGACCTAGAACTCACCCTTAAAACAATTATTTGTTCAGTTCTCGCTTCTGTGAGCCGCTAATTTGGGTAGGGCTCAGCAGGGCAGCTCTCTGAGTCCTACTACCCAGTGGGGATGATGGTGGCTGCCAGTGGGCGGCCCACGGGCCCCTCCGAGTCCCCTCCACATGGTGGGCTGACTGGAGCATGCTCTGGGCAGGCAGCCGCAGGCTCCCAGAAGCCAGGATGCAGTGTGCACAGCCCCGTGAGATCTAGGTCAAGAGGCACACGTTGCTTCTGCTCTATTTATTGGCCAACTCTCCCCAAGCCCCAGGTCAGGGAGCACGAAGCAGGGAGGGAGCTGTGGGCGTCAGGCGCCAGCTGCAGAGAAACACGGCGATGCAGGTGGACTCAGTCTTACTCTTAGACACCCACGTCAGCTCCTGCCCTTCTGCTGGTGTCCACGCACACGTTACGGAAACACCGGAAACGAAGGTGCCCTGAGCCACACTGGACGTTGATGAGAAGGCCAAGTGAGCCCTGACTCCTACCCTGCTCTCGGCCACACTCCTCACATTATCAGATCTTACTCATTTCTGGCTCCGTGGATTTAAACGCCACTTCAACACTAATTTAATCCAATCTCTATATTTAAATCTGAACGCTCTTGCCAGCCGAATTGCATGTTTTTACAGAGTTAAGCATAAAACCAGGGAGTGGTGGTGGGGGCGAGGTGGGGGAGAGTGTCTCCAGGCAACAGCACACATTGCCAGCACCACACATTGTCAGACTGTGTGGTGCTGGGCTCCAGAGGGCTGCACCAGGCTCCGGGGAACCTGACTGATGACAGACGCCCATCTGGGTGGCTCTGGGGTTCAGCATCACGATGCATTACAGGATCGCTGCGTACTCCAAGAGGGGCCCTGACGCTCAGTACTGCTGGGAACTGTCTCCTCCAGGCTGGTTCTGCCGAAGGAACGACAGCTCTGACTGGCAGCGCCGTGCAAGGAGCAGGGCTGGGCTGAGAGCCCCGCAGGGTGGTTGGTGAGGTCCTGGCCTCCTGAGAAACGGCAGAGAGTAATGTAGAGGGCAGGCTTGGCACAGAGGCTTGCTGCCTAGTTTTTAGTTTCCAATCCTGTGTAGAGGCGATCACGTAACAGCACCTGTCTACCTTCCCATTCTGTTGCACGAGGGAACCTTGAGTTTCCAGTTTGATTTCCTGCATTTGTGCCTTTTCAAGGGTGCAGTCCGGGGGGCCCAGTGTGGAGCTGGAGCTGTGAGGACAGAGACCCCAGGAGCCTCCCCCCATGCCTGGTCCTCCATGACCCCCTTGCTGGCCGGCCAGGGGTTTGCTGGGCAGAGAGCCGGGGCTCCGGAGGTGACGCCCTAATGGGGAGGATTAACCCTCCCTCCCTCCTCTTCACTGGTGCCCCTGTAGGTGCAGACCTCGTGGGGCCAGGTCTTCTTAGCTGTTTGTTCTCATGACACTATGACTGTGTATTAGTTACCTTTCCAGAGTCAATGGTTTGTAAGAGAGCAGATTTAATACAGGATATTTATAAGTTACAATATTCACCCATAAGCCAAACGCAGGAAGTGTCAAATGTCCATCTATGCACTGGAGACCCAAAAGATCTAATCAAGGGCCGGGAGCACACAGCACTGTCCTGTGTACATGTGTGTCTGCAGATGATGGCTGAAGAAATCTTTACTGGAGCCAGGATACAATGCTCACAGCAGAGATGATGATAGCAAGGCCCTGAGCTCCTTCCTCGACAAGAACAGCCGAGTCTCCTTTGAAAGAACCAGCCGCAGCAGAGCTTCTCCTGGGAAACAGCCTGCCACTATCTTCTGCTCCCGTTCTCCTTTATGTTGCGTCAGCAACAATCCTCAGGTGGATCCTCTACGCCCAGAACCGCACCAACGCAGTCCAGCTGGGTGCTCCTGCTCAAGTGGACCATAATAATAAGTCCACCACAGACTGACACCAGTGTGCCTTGGTGACCCTCTCACACTGACACCCCCCTCCACCTCCCAGGCTCCCCTGGAGTGGCGGTGCCCACACCAACTTCCTACTGGCATAGACCTCACTGTGGGTCCCCAGAACTGCCCACGTTGGAGATCGGTTCAGAGCCTTGGTGGCCAGCGGTGCTACTGACAGATGGGCTGACCCAGAGGCCCTGTGGCCCTGCACAGGCCTTTGCTAGGGCGGCATGGAGAGTGTGGGAGATGCCTCACTTCCTGTCACTGACTGGTCATAATGGAGACACCTGTAGAACAAGTGAGAGAGGGGCCTTTGTTCCAGCACCCAGTGACATTCGCCCACCTGAAGCTCCCTGGACCCCTGGTGAGGAGCTTCCATGGAGGGGCGTGGCTAAGTCATGGCCATCAGCGATCACACTCTCTCCATCCCGCCCTCCCTGGAGTTGGGGTCAGGAGCCTGGACATCCTGTGCTCACCTGTCTTCCTCTCTGGTGACAGCTCTCTGGGACCGGACACCTTCATGGAAGGCAAGGAGGGTTCAGGAGCTGTGTCCAGGAGAGTATAGAGTATCTCCTTCTGTCCCGCACAAGCCAGTGCTGGCCCTCCCCCACCCTGCTCTCAGAGGACAGCTCAGGCAACCTGTAAGGTGGCACCCCCATCCCATCCCAAGTGACCTAACCGTGGGAAACTGGGCCCTCACCAGGGCTGGGACCTGTGTCCCAAAGGGAGGATGCCAAGAGGAGAGGGTCCCTCCCTGTCCCTGGTGTGGTGATTGGGGAGCAGCCGAGGGGAAGGCACTGAGGATGGTGGCCAGCCAGCCGCTGGGGCCTGAAGAGGACTGAGCCAGGCTCTCAGAACAGCACTGCCTCATGTATCCTGGCTCCAGGTCGATGGTGATCTGCAGGCGCAAGTGACGTTGCATTTCACAGAAAGAATGATTTCCTCAGCCAGGCCCAGTGAGCCTTCGCATCTCTGGCAATTTTACACATGCTCAAGCTGGTCATGGTGTGTCCTCAGACCCAGGTCATGCTTAGGCCACTCAGAGTTCTCTTAGAGCTCTCCTGGCCCATGAGGAGTCTGGGTCCTGGCACTCTGAGAGGAGGCTGTGTCCTTGGAGGGAGCAGACAGATGGCAGGCTACCTCTTCCCCGCCTTGGGAGCAAGCCCAGGGTGATCGCGCAAAGGAAGCCTCTGTTGAATTGAGGATTTTTGCTTTAGGCATTTTCTCTCTTTGGAAACTATTCTAAGAGCAGGATTGTGCAAAGTGACTCCAGAATCTAACTCCAGGGAGGAATTTGCAAACTGCAAACTGAAATCCATTTGCTTAATTCAGAAGAAGTGCCTGAGTCACGCTTGTTTAGATAGTTTTATTCCATTGGATACATTCTGTGGATATAAGCACGTTTCCTGGAAAAGTTTGTGCTACTGAAAGGCACAATCTTGCCACAGCCGTCGAGTCTCTGCCTGGCAGGAAGGGCTGCTCTGATGCCTGCCGCATCTCCGTCCTGCCAGGGTCCCTGTGGCTGCCTCCCCAGGATGCTGGCTGGTGGAACACTAGCTCCCTGCAACCTGTGGGTTGCGAGGAAATGACAGGCATGGAGCTGAGGTCCAGGTCACAGGGCTTGGGCTTTAATGGCCCATCTGCTGTGCCCTTGCCTCAGAATGGGGAAACTAAGTCTCAGAGATTGAAATGGTCACCCCGAGGCTCCACCACTGACAAGAACTGAGCCCGGATCCATCAAAGATGGCCATTTTCTTACTACACTGCATGACATGGCTTTCCTGTAGGTAAAGAAAAGGAAAAAAGGTGGATGGGGGAGAGACTGTGTATGCTGAGGGCACATCATGAGGCTCCAGTGAGAGGGACCCGCGCTGTGTCCCAGCATCACGCCATCCCCTGACAGCATGTACTGGCAAGAGGGACGAGGACTCCTAGAGCATTCTTCACAGTGAGCAGAGTCTGCCAAACAGCCGTGCGCCCCGCTGTCATCCCGTGGACCCGCTTGAGAATCCGATCCAGGATCAGCAAAGCCCTACCTTCCCTCTCCTCTAATCCAGAGCATTCCCACGCTCTCTCTGTGGCCTATGATGTTGACTTTCCTCACAGGAAGAGCCAGGGCTCCCTGCAGGAGGTGGCTGCTTGGGGACGTGAGGCAGGAAGGTCCAAGTCAAGTCTTGGGCATCTTCCAGTCACAGTGGTGATGGGACAGGCCAAAAGGACAGTGAAGCCAACCCCAGCAAGCCAGCAATCGATCAGCTCCAGGATGGTGTGAGCATCCAGTAGATAACAAGCAACAGATTTTCAGTGTGCGGTAACACAAAGACTCTGAGTCTGCACTGAGAGTACAGCTGGGGACACACACATGTAGAGACACATCTAAGTGTGATGTACTGTTAAGATCCCAAATGTCCCCCAGACACCCACATTCTGGCGGTGCTAGTGGAGAAGCGAAGCCTCGGGGGGTCTTCAGGTCTGGGGTGCTTGAAGGGATGGTGGGACCTGTCCCTTCCTCCTTCCCTTTTCCACTGCTGGGCTGTGAGGTGTAGCACTTCATTCCCCCACACCCTCCATGGCATGCAGGCTGCTGCAGGCCCCAAAGCTGCAGAGTCAATAGACCAGGGACTGAATCCACCAATACCATGAGCCAGAACACCCCTTTCCTCTTTACACATGGTTATTTTGGGTATTTGCTACAGCGAGAGCCAGCGGCCTAACTCAATAAGTCAAGGAAGAGTGGAAACAGAAGGCTTTCCTTCTGAGTGAGTGCCCACAAGTACACACCACAGAATAAAGAAGCTAGAAACCATCATTTGCAATGATTATCCCCAGAGTAATTGATTTAGGCACGAATTGCCAGCAGATGCTAAATCAGGGGAAGGGACTATGTTTGCTGAGGAACAAGATATTTACATAATCTGAGAATCTCCCTACAAATTATTCACTAATTTCACACTGAGAAATCGTACCAGCGCAGAAGTCAGGCATCCCTTTAACCAAGGGCTCAAAATTAACATGTCGACTGAGACAAATAGACACCATGTGTTTCAGGATGTATTTCCCCGAGAAGGTGGAATGGCACTTATGCAGTGTTTCAGCCCAAACCGTGTCTGCCGAATGCAATCATTCAGGATGTCAAACGAACCAGGGACACTTCATAGAATAATTGAACTGCATTCTTCAAAAATATGTCTAAAAGTCGCTCAGAGCATCAGGTTCAAAATCGACAGGCTCAAGTTTAGAGGACAGAGGATGGGGCTCTCTGCACTCAGAGGGCACCATCTGTGTCTTCCAAGAGCATTACTGCACTCAGATTGGTCAAACTGTATTTCTGAAACATCCAGCTGGAAACAGACCCAAGCTCCAGTCGCCCTCTGTAACTGCCTTTAACTTAGATCTCCCTGGCACATGCTGGCAGGGAATCAAAAGGATCAGATCTCCGGGGCTGAGCACACTCACACGCATGCGCACACGAGGAGATTTCTGTTCCCTGCGGTCGATGCCCTTGGCGTTTGTAGGGCCTTAGGTCCTCGCCATCTCTCAGGGCTGCTTGCTGAGGAGGCACCACCTCCCCAGGGCTGGACCCGCTGGAACACAGCAGGGAAGGGAGTTTAGTGTGCCTCTGGGTAAGAGGCACACTTGTTGCCCCGGGTACAGCCCGGGCTTCAGTCCTGGCTCTCTGCATCCCTTCACCACGGGGCCTGGGGAGGGCATCTTCCCTGGCCAGGGACACTGGTGAGCGTGGGGCACGCCCGCCCCAGGGCTGAGGGATGGCCACAGAGTGGAGGAGCTGCGGGACCTCCCTGTGGGAGGGACTCCGGGTATCTCCTGCAGATCAGTGGCTCCGGACCCCTGTGCGAAACGGAGCAGTTCCCAGGACAAACCTCAGGACAAGGGACCCTGGCCCATGCGTGCCTATCCTGAGTTCTTCATTGTCACCAGTGCTGCTGTTTGGCAGACCCCTCGCCCCAGGGACGACCAGGTCCAGAGTAGGGCACAGTGTTCACTGGATGGAAATAATTAAGTACTGCCGAGCGGCAGTCTCAATAACTGTTTTGGGAGAAGCTGCAGGAGATATTTTGTTGGGTTTGCGTGTGGTTCTTCTCCAGCTTAGAAAAGTAAACAGGCTGCAGGCACGTTTCTTCATTTTTTTTTTTTAACTAGAAAGAATTTCTGTCTTCTTATAATTCACCTGAAGTATCATTCTTAACTTCTGAGAAGTCTTCAGGCCTTTCATCTTCTGCACAGCAGAATTTGCCCCAGACTAAGCACCTGGGGATAGATCTTGCTACTTGGAATTGTTAAGCATTTTAATAAAATCACATTTACATTCGGCGAACCCTCTGGTAACAAAAAACACACAGCTGTGGAAAGCGGCTGGTGATACCATTGCGTGGGTGGCACTCGGCTGTCTGCTCGGCCCATGTAGCGGGTCACTATCGAGATGCAATGAAAGTGCAATTGTCGCGTTGGATGGAAGGGACTGAGGTCCACAACAAAATATTTCCCAAGCTCTAGCCCTGATTCGATTAACATGCTTTTCTGTTGGTGGCGTTGTTAACTTCGATGATATGCAGGCGCTGCTGAGAGTTCATAGGGCATTGGAAGAACTGACGTCCCAACCGTGTGGGATCCCAGATCTCAGTGTTTGAGTCCACTAACCGGGTGAGATGCGTCCAGCTCTTCCTGGGGTTGGGGACGGTGGCGCAACAAGCTGATGATACGAGGTCAGGATTCATTCGGGGCATAGTGGGATCCTGCAACCCAACGCAACGGCAGGAGTTCCGAGGGAGCTTGGCCGGGCAGGGTGCAGATGGCGAGAGCATAAGTCAGAGCTTTCTTGTACCCGTTGTTCAGTACAGACTCTTTCTGGGTGTGAATGTGAGGTTAAGGCCCCAGTGCACGCTTTGATACCCCTTCCTCTTCCGTTCTCTCTTGATCACTTTCTGGGCACTGATGGGGTTGTGTGGCACCATGGCACTGCGTCTCGTGCTAGAGGGTGCTCCAGGCCACCGTGGGTGACGCAGCTGGCACCCTTGGTGTGGTGACTCCAGGAGGCTGGAGCTGGGGTTTGCGGTCTGGGGGTGCGGGGTTGCCCTAGTGATACTGCAGGGGCCACAGGTACACCCAGATGGTGAAAGTGGCCGTGGACTTCTCTCCTTGTCAAATTCCCATGTCCAGCCTCTCCCTAAATTAGGCAGCTGCCCTGGGAAGGGGAGGTCTCCAGGCAGGAGTGTTCCCAGCCAGTGCCTCTCAGCCCAGGGATCACGTGCTGGGCACTCTGTGAGCATCACACCTGCCCGCTGGGGCCTGGCTCAGCTGCTGGTCTGCACAGCACCTGGAGAAGCGTGGCGGGCACTCCAGGCCTCCTCTGACCTGGTCCTAGCGGCGGTAGAAGAGCTCCAGTGCTGGGAGACATGGAGCTGTCCCGATGGCTCCTGCTGCTGACGGATGAGTCACTTCCTGCCATCAGGAGTGTGGCCTCCAAGTCTAGTCCTAGTGTCACCACAGTGGGGGGCAGCCGGGGGCCTGCTGGTGTGGCTCCTGATGGTGACCGTGACCGTCCTCGATGCACACACCTGAGATGTGGCCTCACTGGTGGATGCACGGGTCAGGGAGGCGCCCCGAGAGCCCTGCCTGCATCTTCGCTGCGGGCTTCAGAGGAGTCCCTGCGGATGGTGAACAGTCCAGGGCCCCGGTGGAGACCCGACCTCCCATGCCAAGACCTCCCTGCAGAGATGAGGAAGCACGCGGAGACCTTCGCCTGCTTCGCAAGATACATCAGGAGAAGGCCGGTGTGTTTGTCTTCTTTTATTTTGAGTTTTTGTTGTATGTGGGGGGACAGTACTGGGGATCGAACCCTGGATCTTTGCACTGAGCTACACCAGCCCTTTTTGAGACAGCGTCTAACTAAGTCACTATGCTGTCCATGCTACCAATCAGCCTCAGGTTCTTTTCCTGGGTTCAGACAGAAATCGTGAGTCGGCCAAGTGCAGCTCTGCCGGCAGTCCTGATGTGACCAGGTGACACCAGGTAACGCTGGATGCCAGTGACTGGCATAGATAGCTGCTGGTCACTGTCTGATGGCAGCTTGTGCTGGACACTGTGTGTCGTCTTTTCCAGGTGCTGGTCACGACATTATAAATCACGAGCAGGTTTGCAGGACACCAAAGTGAGGCTTCATCTCAGGAGGGCCTGTGCTGCAGCACGGGGGGCCAGTACACAGCCCTCCTAGATGACCGAGAAGAGTGGGGGGCGGGGCGCTGCTTGTGGAGCAGTGAGGAGCAGGGCTGGAAGCTTGCTGTGCATTCTGGATATGCAAATAAGGAGTTTGGGTCCCTCCTTCCTGGTCTTAGCCATGCCAGGGTGTGCCGTGCAAGGGCACGCCATCCCTTCTTCAGAAAGGCAGCAGTATTGTCGGGAGCCGGAGGGCCCCACGCCGCCTGGCTAGCTGCTCTCGTGTCAGAGTGGGGAGTGGAGGTTTGATAGCCAGAGAGGACACTGAGGCAAGCTGTCCCGGTCCAGGGAGGTGCAAAGAGGAGCAAAGGGAAGCCAGGGGGAGGGGCAGGCAGCTGTTGGCCAAGCCACGCTTCCATCCACCTGGCAGGGGAGAAATCAGTTAGGTGCTTCTCATCTGTCTCACCTGGGCTGGGTTCAAACTTGTAATTGGATTCCCCCGATCCTCCTGCCTCAGCCTCCTGCCTCAGAGTGCTGGGGTCTAGGCATGTACCACCATGTCTGGCTCTGGCTGGTTTTAAGCCCTTTACCCTTCAGGTTGGCTGTTCTGTGCATCCTCGTGCCCTAGGGATGCTCTGAGCACACAGCCAGACTCCGATCACGTGAGGAAGAGGCTGTGGGCCTAATAGAAGATCTCAATTACGGACTATTATTCCAGGGATGTGGCCTGTCCCCTGGGAGCTGTATTCTACAGTGAATGAAAAGCTGGCTCACTGTCAGGCAGTCCTGCGGGCTGCTGCTGCGATTAGATAAGGATCTGCTGTAACCACCCCTGTCACTCTTTGTTCTATAAAATGGTTTTACAGATGTTTCTCGGCAGGGAACTCTTCTTCCCTGTTCTTCCTCCCACAGTTTTGTGGCGTAGCTTTGGGGAGGACCAGGCTGCCAGGCACCTCCTGTTCTAGGAGCCCAGGATTTGAAAGGTTTAAATTAATGTGATATGGACACATGGCTTAGGCACCCTGAAGGTCCTTGTCTAGATTTGATATTCTACACACAGATCTCTGGCAATTGTGAAACTGTAAATACCGCCCAAGGAATGACAAAACATTCTTGTGCGGAGAAATGACCGGATTTGGTTGCCGATAGAATTTAGGGAGGACAGAAAAATAAGCCCAACTTGTGAGCATTGAGAGACTGGGGACAAAGATTGCAGCAGGGAGAGCAGACGGGGCGAGGATGGCAGGTGGCTTTTACTTCCCGTTCGGCAGGTGTGGAGGGCTTGTTAGACATTGCGGGTCCTCACACCAGAGCTGGCGCTTTCTTTTCTGTGCTGACCAGGGTCTGTGGGTGCCAAGAGACCATAGCTGTGCCTGCTAAACTGTGTCTGCTGCCTCCTCTGCCCCAGCACGAGCTCCTGGCGGAGGAGACAGCTTCAGACAGAAAGGCTCTGGGCTCCAGACAGCTCGAGCTTCCGGAAGGAACCAGTGTCTGAGTGAGGAAGTGGACAGTGGAGCAGGCAGGGGCAAACCCACACGAGGACACGCAGAGGCCACTGAAAGCCACAGAGCCCTGTGGAGGGCTGCTGGAGTCCAGCGCTCAGCACTGTGTGTGCTCCACAGGCACGGACAGCAAAGATGCAGGAGCCTTCAGCGAACCGCTTCCGTACCCGACAAGCGCAACAGCAGAGGGGCAAGAGGGGCTGCCCCAGGACAGTGTGGCCCGACCACCATCCCAGGAGGGAGGAGCTGCTGGTGGAAGCCTTGCAGACAAGATCCTGGCCTGCCAGTCCCTGCACCCATGCCCCTCCCCATCCTGCAGGCCCAGGGCCCAGTCTGGGGCTCCCAGGGCTGACTGAGTTCCGGGAACCCCCAGGACATGCACTAATAACAAGCATACACAGCCTGGAGCCTGGGACCTCAGGATGTGGCCTTGGCTTGGACAGGGAGGCTGCAGGGGTCGCGAGTGAAGTTGAGGTCAGGTAGAGATAGCATGAGCCCTGCAACAAGATGTGGCTGGTATCCTTATGAGGAAGGGAATTTTGGAGGCAGAGACAGACAACTCGGAGGGAAGATTGGAGGAGACTCAGGGAGAAGACTGCTCCTCCGAGCCTGGGAGCCCCAAAAGGCTGGGCAGCCTCCTCAAGCTTCAGAAGGAGCCAACCTGCTCATCCCTTGGCCTTGGACCTCGGGCTCCAGAACTGAGAGGTGACAGTCTGTAGCATTTGGTTCTGAGTCCTTTCCCGGAGCAGGTCAGTCCGCCAGGTCCTGGAAGGGCCAGTTCAGCAGGCACTCAAGTGACCCCCATAAGCCTCGCAGGGTACAGTCAGCCATTTGATCTTTGAGGAGGGGCCAAAACACATGCTGGAGGAAAGACAGTCTCTTTAGTAAGTGGTGTTGGGAAAACTGGCTATCCACATACAGAAAATTGAAGCTAGACCCACGTCTCTCACCAGGTACTGAACTAACATCAAAATGGGTCAACGAATTAAATGTTAAAATAAAAACACTAAACCCTGCTGGAAGACAAGACAGGTGAAACTCTTGAAGTTATAGGTGTGGGCAAAGGGCTTTCTGAACTGAACCCCAGTTGCACGAGGAATAATACTGAGGATCGACAAATGGGATCATATTAAATTAAAAGGCTTCTGCCCAGCAAAAGAAGTCAGCAAGAGAATGAAAAGACGACCTACAGAGTGGGAAAATTTCTGCAAGCCATTTCTCAGACAGAGGACTAATACCTAGAATATACAAAACCCCCCCCCAAAAAAATCAGACTCCTCAAAATAAAAGTTCCAATCGAAAGATGGGCAAGCGAAGTGAACACTTTACGGAAGATATACGAATGACCAATAAATACACAAAGAAATATTCAGTATCACTGGCTGTAATGGTTAATTGAGTGTGTCAACTTGTAAGAGAAGCTTAACTAAATTAGTTTAGCGATTCCACACCCTGGTGCAGCCCATCCCGGGATGGTATAAAAGGGAAACGAAGAGGGATAAACCTGGTCTGGCGTCTTTGGATCAGCTTCGGTTCCTTTGGAGGAGCTCCAGACCTTCGCCTGGATCCTTCGGACCTCCAGACCTTCGGCTAGACCCTTCAGAATTCTAGCGCACAGGCGGGCCCCTCTGCACTCTTCCACGTCTGACTTGTAGGAAGCCTTGTAAGCCAATCTGTAAGCTCTGACATATTCATATATCTTGCATTATGTCTGTTTCTCTAGTGAACACTGACTAATATACTGGCTATTAGAAATAGGCAAATTATAACAACACTGAGATTCCATCTTATCCAGAAAGAATGGCCATCATCAAGAAATCAAATAATAACAAATGCTGGCCATGCTGCAGGAAAGAAAAAAAAAAAAACCTTCTACATTGTTGATGAGAATGTACACTAGTACAGCCACTGTGGAAATCAGTATGAAGGTTCCTCAAAAACCTAAAACTAGAAATTCCTCTTGACCCAGCTCTTCTGCTTTAAGGTATCTTCTCGTAAAAGTTAAAGACATTGTATTACAATGATCCATGCAGACCTGTTTGTAGCAGCAACTCAACTCATGACAGCTAAATCTTGGAAGTGGCCTGTATGTTCCTCAGCAGATAAACAGATAAAGAAAATGTGGTATTCATACACAATGGAGTACTTCTCTGCCATGAAGAAGGATAAACCTGAGTCATTCTAGGAAAATGGATGCACCTTGAGTGAGTAATGCTAAGTGAAATAAAGCAGACACATTTTTGAATATCACATGGTTTTTCTTATATGATAAACACAAAATATAAATAAAGAGCAAAGTAAAGATAGATAATAGGAAGTAGGAAGCTAGATCTTTCCCAAACAGGAGGGGGACCGAGAGATGGAAGAAGGAAAGGGAGCTAAACAAAAGAATGAAGATGTGTTATGTGCATGGACTACCTCCACACAAGGATGTAAAGATTATGTACTGCAAACCTGTACAAATACAAATAAAAGAAAAGCAAAGAGCCAGGCCTTCATGTGCTGTCTCCCTCCCAGGCTGCCCTGGGCCCCTCGGGGAAAGGGTGGGGGTCGTTTTTCCGCAGGTCTGCACCTTCTTGTCCTGTTCTAGATGGGTGTAGGACAGGGTGGAGTCAAAGCCGCAGCTCTAGAGTGGCCACATGGTAGCTGGACCCTTGTTCCTCCCGTCTGTGAAGCGGGGTCAGTGCCACTGTCCCCTGCAGGCTGTGCTGGGGACGAGGGGACCCCTGAACACACACTGGAAATGCTGGCCACCATCGAGGGCTCGCCTCCTTCCAGTTCACTGGGTTTGTCTCCATCACAGAACTTTACATCCGTCAGTGTGGAAACTGCCAGGTGTGGGCCTGCAGTGCAACTGGCAGAGAGAATAAAGCAGATGCCAGCGCGCCTGGCATGAAGGTGCCAGATGCCATCAGGCCTGTGTGACCTGCGCCATCCCGATCGGTCCCTCAGGAGATCGGAGGGCGAACACCACTGAGATTCTGCAGGAATTCTGTTGCTTCTGACACCCCTCCTTCTGCATCAAATCCTGATTTTTTGGTTTTATCCCTGAGAGGTACACAGAGGGAGTTTCCATGTGGAGCTCTTGTCTCCAGTGCAGTCTGCATGGCATCATGATCAGCCACCATCCTCTCCGTCCTGTGCCCTGCGCGGGAGGCAGAAGGTTCCCGTGGCCCAGGATCTCATATGCGCTGGGCCGTGTCTGCCTCCTTCATTTCCCTGGTGGGGAAAATAACGGCTTTTAATTTGTATTCCATCATGAACAGTGAGTTTGACCATCACTGTGAGTGTTATTGGATCATAGCATATCCTGGTTTGAACACGTGTTTATTAATGTGTTATTTCCCAGTTCCGTTGGTTGGTGTGTCTTTGACTTGTGGATTTGGATGTGATCTTTATTCTGGATCCTCATACCTCTTAGATTTACCTGCATTGTGAATATCTTATTGCATTTTATGACTTTTCCCTTCCCCGTTAATATCATCATTTCATAAACAAAGGTTTTTACTTCCAAAATGTTTTATGGGTGGTGTTATTATGTGAACAATCTAAAGATACCTTTCATGTTTTATTTGAAAACATTTACAGCTTCGTCTCTTAATTCCTCAATCTATAACAGACATTTTTAACATTGTAAAGTTGGAGTGCAATTTCTCTCCTTCTGTCCCCCCACTTCCTTCCTTCTTTCTGTCCTGCCTCCTCCTCTTCCCTCCTCCCTCTCTTCCTCCTTCGCTTCTTTCCTTCCTCCTTTCCTCCCTTCTTCCATCCTTCCTTCCACCTGGATACGTAGCTGTCCTGTGCTGCATCTTGATTAGGGACATTTGTCTCTCTCTGCGCCAAGCTCAGCGCCACCCCTGTGCTACACCTTTCTGTGCCCCCTTCTCCTGTCATTGCACCAACACTGTGGTCCATTGGGATGGCAGCTTGGGAGCACAGATCACATCACATCTGTTCATTGTCTTTGGTCTTCAGGTTAAAATCATTGCATCAGTCTCTCCAGAGACCAACCTCGGAATTTCCCCTCAATCCACGACTCAATTTAGGGAGATTTGATATCATGGAATATTGAATCTTCCTCATCATAAATATGTGCTGTGGATGTATTTCTGTTTTCTAATAAAGGTGTATAATATTTTTCATGTGAGATTCTGCAAGTATTTTGTTAGATTCTTTCCTATGCACTCTATATTGTCGTTGTAAATAGCTTGAGAAGTTACATTTTAAGTATTGCTTATTTATAGAAAAAGAACTGTGCTTGTTTTTATGTTTATTGATCTTATATCTTGTGCCTTACTAAATGCATACTAATTTCAGTGATATCTTGTAGAATATACCAGAGGCTCTATTTAGACAACCATAATACCTTCAGATAATAACACTATTTCCTTTTCTATGTTCTTATTCATTTTTCACCTTATTCTACCATGCTGTCTAAACCTATCATGTAAAAATTGTGGTATGGAAATCATCCCTTCCTATTCATGATTTTAGAGGCAATGTTTACACGTTTTATTATCATGTAGGAGCCGCCCTGCCAGCCTGTGATAGACTCCTGAGCTGCATGTTTACCTATAGCTCTCCTTTGTGAGCCTGCAGCCCTGGATTCTGCTCTGGAACGCTGGGGCTGCGCTTCTAGAAATTGAATTTTCCAGACTCTCTGGCCAGCTGGCTTCAGATTAGGTTCTGCTAGTGGGGCGCTGTGGTGGGAGAGGGGGGCAGGAGGAGTGAAGGGACCTCCTCACATCCAGCCCTGCCAGTGTCTTGCTGGTAGCAGAGGAAAGCTAGAGGCTGGAGTTCACATCCAACTCTGGGATCCTGGCTGGTTCCACAGCTCCATGGCCCAAGGGCAGCAGTCAACGGGCACCATGGGCTGCATGCCCAGCACTCCTGTGGGGGCCAGGCCGCAGCTCTGAGCACCTGTCATTAGGGGCGTGTGTGTGTGTGTGTGTGTGTGTGTGTATGTGTGTGTGTGTGTGTGTGTGTGTGTGTGAGAGAGAGAGAGAGAGAGAGAGAGACATGCATGTGTAGGAGAGCTCTCTGAGTTACCAGGTTCTGGGCTCCTGCCCTTCTCCATTATATCCCCTGTTCTGGGCCTCTATCTGCTGCTGTACTTACTAATATTTGGGTTGTTTTGGCCCAGGTGGTGAGTGTTTCTGGGATTTATTATAAATAGATTACCTTATTTAAGAAGAAAAAGACACTTTTATACTTTCCAGTGTGTGACTAAACAATCCTTGTATTAAATTCCCTTAGTTTGAAGTACTTCCCAGAGTTTCTGTATTTTGTTCAGACTCTAACTGATAGGAACAAGCCTTATTTTGATTAAAAAATATTTGGGGAAACTGAAGATGTAGCTCAATGCAGAACTCTGGCCTCTTGTGCTCGAGGTCTGCTTTCGAGTCCCAGTGGCCCCAAAAGAAAAGATATTTGCTTTCACATTTGATCGGGAGTGAGGTTAAAATATACAAATTGATTCCCATGTGTTTATTTATATAATTACAGGGGTTTTCTACCTTACTATGTTAATGTAGTAAGTTACATTCGAAAAATTTGAAATATCCAACTAAATGATCTTGGAGTAAATCCACATGGTCTTGGAGAGAGGGGGAGGGGAGAGGGGAGAGAGCAGAGGAAGGGAAGGGAGATGCGTGTTCATATTGGGGAAAGAGCTTCCTTTTCATTTGTCTTCTCTTTGCCCCTCCTCACCCTACTGTAGCCCAGCGTGCCACAATTTCAGTGGGCTCTTGGGTGAGGTGGATGGTGTGTCCTCTGGGGGTTCGGTCGATCTGGAGGCTGTGAGCACTGTTTCCTCGCAGTTTGCAAGTGCTTCTCTCTTAAGCAAAAAAGTCCCTTCCTTAGTCGATCTTCAGTGCCGGCTCAGCATCGCTCCTGTGCTAGAGACCTGAAGAGGGACAGCGAGAGGAGAGCACATCCCAGAGGCCGGGGCAGGAGGACCAGGGGCAGGAGGACCAGGGGCGGGAGGACCAGGGGCCTGCAGCGGAGCCCACGTGTGGCTGGTGGTGCGGGAGGCCGCACTCTCCCTGGGCCCTCATCTCACCCAGTGCTCGGCACAGGATGCTGATCATGGGGTGACCATCGGGCGGGGCCAGCCCCGCGGCCTGGTGAGGGCCGAGTGGGGAACATTCAGTGTGTGCTGAAGGCAGTCTGGGACTGTGCAGCAGCCAAGTGTACAGCCTGCTTCCCCTCCATCACTTGGGGTTTCGTGCACCCGCCCGTCGGCTCCCTCTCTCTGCTCCCGGGCTATCTCATCCCTCTGACGGGGGCCATGGCTCTGACAGTGACAGAGGGGCTGTCCACTCCTCCCTGCCCTCCTGTCAATTCATTAGGTGCCAACAAGTTTAGAGCTGTCCTTCCTTCCTCACAAGTGGGGGAAGGGCTGGGCCGTTTCTCTAGGATGGCTGCAGCGGCCTCAGCTTCCTTTCAGGGTCTGCTGGAGGTAAGTTCAGATTCACATGGGACATACGCACTTATCTGTCCCCTGACACTCGGCCATGGTCCACAAACCCCTTCGTTTTGTGGAGCCCCAAGCCTCGGGTATTCTGGCAACAGACTTCAACAGAGACAACACTTGCCAGCGTTATTTTTCCTTCGGGACTTTAGCAGAAGCAGGTGGGGTCAGGGTGGCTCCCTCTGCAGGTTGGCAGCCGTCCTGCTCCCATCCAGTCCCCTCAGAGCCGTGGCCCCTCCAGAGCGCAGGCCCTGCGCCTCCAGCAAAGGACAGCGCACACCCTTCCAGCCCCATCCCCGGTCCTCAGGTCCACCCGGCCGCCCGCAGCAGCCGCCTTTCCTGCCATAGCAAGCTCCTCGCTCACTTGTGCTCCAGATAGAGCAGTCCTCACACCTGGCTGCGGTTGGAGACTGAGCTCAGAGGAGGGCTGCCCCCTCCGGCCCGGCCCTCACCGCTCCCCACATCCAGTATTCCATCCCCAAGGACACAGCAGCCGCGCTCCCACCTCGCGACTTGGGGATGACATTAGTGGCTTCTCCCCTGGCCGTGAGGACGTGCAATCCAAACAGGACCACTGCACACTGCCTGCTCCTTCAGAGAGACTCGAACTCTGATTCCAGGTTGCCTACATCAAATATAACCCAATCAGGAGGGAAAAAAATGTGCTGTCTTTAGTGACTTTTCAGATGTCCTTAGTGCTGGTTGTATTAATGTGGAATTTAAAGAGGATAGGTGGATACGGAGTAGCAATCTAGAGGTAGTAATTGCCTTAATTTATTTTTCAGGCACCAAAATTAGAGACAAATTTGTCCCCAGTTTCCTTTCTGGAAGCAAAGTCTCCTCCAACCAGCTATATTTAATGTAGATAAAAAGCTATTATAATTCCCAGGTCCTCTGAGGTTAACCCATTCGCTGGAAGCCCCCTGTACTTTGATTTATTCCTCCTTGGAATTTATTTGGATCCACAGTCACCTTGTTTTTAAGGCTTATTTCTACATATTGTGTATTTATAGCATTTCAGGGAAAATGTGCAGAGCTGTGGGGAAGCTGCTGCGTAAGGATCCCAGGACCTTGGGACGCAGCGTACAATGGGAACTGCTGGCTGACTCTCTAGCCGGCGGTGTCGTGCCCTACATGGTGCTGTGGGCACACGCACAAAGAGTCAGAGGAGGAGGAACAAGAATAAGGCAGACAAAGCACGGCAAGTCAAGAGTAGCAGGCAGAAGGAATGTCGCAGAAAGGGCACGGTGACTTTGTGAAGTTTGTTCTTCTAGTCAGAACATTTCCGAGATGGAGGGGGCACGTAAGCCTCAGGCTGGGACAGCATGTGAATTGGAAGGCTCAAGCAGGGGCCATTTGGTCCTCTGTGTCTGGAGGCTGGTACAGCTCAGGCTGGGTCTGTGCCCCGGGAGGGATGGCCCCACACGCTCCAGAGCCAGGACCCCATCTCCGCCGCCATAGCTGCGCCAGACCAGCTGCGTGTGCAGCGTCTCCTCCCTGCCTCGCAGGGCTGGTGATCCTGGTGTCTCTAGTAAACCACACAAGTGTCTTAATGACCAGGCATGATCAAATACGCAGTGAAAGTTTACGTGAAAAAATTATTACAATAAAGACATTGCCACGAATCCCCCGCACAATCCTGCCCCTCACTTTGAACACACTCATCCCACCACTCTTGCCTCCTTCCGAAGCAGTTCTGGAAGGCCTCTTTCATGATTGTCTCTACAGGTGTGATCAAAAATATGGTGAATGTTGCTGCCAAGCACCATCCAACAGAGCATTAAAAACATGAGACTGTGTCCTTATCCACTTTATTCACGGGATCTTGCACTATGCGACTTCTGCCTCTTCCTCAAAGTTGAAATAACCATGAAAGGGAAACGTTTTGAATCTAGGACAGTGACAGCTAACTTTTTGAGACCAAGTGCCCAAACAGCAACCCCAAACCCACTTATTTATCGCAAAGTACCAACACCGCAGTTAAACCCGAATAGTGGGTGCTTGGCTGCTGAGGCGACTTGGCTCACGTGCCGACAGAAAGGGCTCTACGTGTCTGACGTGGCATATGTTCCACAGGTCCACCGCCACTCATTTAGCACATCGAGGCAGCCAGGACAGCCCAACTAAAGACATTAGTGAAAGAGGACTTGCAAAACTGCTTCGGAAGGTGGCAAGGACAGCGCGATAGGTGTGTTCAAAGCAAGGGGGAGGATTTGAGGGGATTAATGACAATATGTCTTTTACTGTAATATAGTAAAAATGTAAATATTTGCTGTATTTTTAGATCACCTTCCTACTTATTGTTTTCACTTCTATCTCCTGCTTCTTCGTCTAATTGCTGAGGCTTTAAGAAAAGCACTGAGCATCCGCAGACTGACAGCCCTTTGAAGGGGGATTCTTCTAGCAAAGCAGCGGAGGGAGCATGGGTAGAGCCAGGTGTGACAAGTGCGCAGGCTGGAGAAGGCCTGGTGCCCAGACTGGGATCTGGGCCCTTTGTGGCCTATAGGCAGCAGCAGTCCAGCCCTTCGAAGATTGTTTTATTCTGTTTTATGCTCCCATTTATTTATCACTTCGTGGCAAAGACACACATCCAGGCTATCCTGGGACCCAGCAGGAGTGCTTGATGAGTGCTTGATGAGGGTGAAAGCATTCTTGGATCTCCATCTTCTCAGGTGTTCAGCTCCTGTATCTTCCAAGTTCCCAGGGATGTTAGGTTTCCAGCCTTCACAGAGAACCCAGGCTGGGCTCTTGGGCTTTCAGAGCACGCACAGATCCCATATTCCTGCTAGAGAGGATTGTGGCACACAGTTTGGGATGATAATAAACCACAGCATCCTCTTTATTGTAAATTACACATAGCCAGTTGATGCTTACAGAAGTTCGCATTGAATTTTGTGGCTCTTTAGCAGTAGTCAACCCCCAGTTGCAGTCGATGAGCAAGAGCATTTCCCACATGAACACTGGCTGACATTTTTGTGTACAAAAATGAGTAAAATCTGTATTAGGGGTGAACCCAGTGAGAGGACTCTTGCCTAGCATGCTGATCCCCAGCTCAGCAATACAAATTTAGATAAAATTTAAACATCTAGCATAAAATGCACACGATTACACAGATTGCACATGAGATTTCTGTGTAATTCAGACACTAAAACTGAAACAATAAAGACACGTGCCAGAAGCCCATGACCAGATAGCTGCTTTCAGAATGGCTAACAGCTCCCAAGTACTAAATGAATATTTCTTCATTTTTTAGTGCAATACAAAAAGTACCTGCCATAGACATGACATGTTTTTGCATTTAATCTGCATTAATGAATGTTTCTCCATCCCTTTACCTCCAGACAATCAATAGACCAATAAATCAATCTGCTGTATTTACCCCTTTCCAGGTGTTAATTAATGGCGCAGGCTCTCACCATGGCTAATTTTAAGCTAGAAACTTTCATAGCCTGTGGAGCTGGGAGAGATGCCATCGTAAGCTTTCCCACCTTACAGAAACAGATGTGAAGAAAACCTCAAGAGCAAAATCCACAGAAAGATGATGTAGTACCACTAGGAAGTGCTACTTGATGTTTTTCCTGTATTTTTAATTTAGTTAATTGTAAACTTATGTAATTTTAACAAAGCCTGTTGTATTAGTTTCCTAGGGCTGTCCACAGAAATTGCCGTGGAATGAGCACCTTCCAACAACACACCTTCCCACAACACACCTTCCCTCTCACACAGCTCTGCAAACCAGAAGTCTGAGGCCCAGAGGTCTGCACTGCTGCGCTCTGTCCGATGGCTCAGGGAGGACCCTCCTGCTGCCCCAGCTCCTGGTGGCCCAGGCACCCCTTCCTCGGTGGATGCTCCACTCCAGTCTCACTCCATCATCACATGGCTTCTCTCCTGCATGCCTGTGTCTCCTAGCCCACTTTCTCTTATAAGAACACCTACCACTGGATCTAAGGCTCACCCTAACCTCAGAAGCTATGATTCACTGCATTTGCCAGCATATCTTTCAAAATAAAGTGGTTCAACAGGTGTTGGAAATGTGGACAGTAAAGACCAGATTCAGGAGGCTTCAGTTGCAAACAAGGACTCCATTGGTAGTTGGACTTGAGGTCTTGTGTTATAAACTGTAGCAGAAAATTTGTCTGCAGTTTGCTCATGTCCAGAGACTTTGCAGGAGACTAGAATTAAAGGTAACAGACTAATGAATCTGGTGGAGAAAAATTTAAGGCACTCTAACATTCAGACTGTGGCATGAGTACTTCTGGTAGCTTTTAGCCAGATTTTCAATGAGACTCAGGAACAAAAATCTCATTTGAAAAGTTTTGAGTTTTAACAGAAAGGAAAAACTTGCAAAACTGGGGCTTTGGAGAGCTTGGTTTCTGAAAATACTAGTATTAAACCAAGTACTTAGCATCTGGATAATAGGAAAGATGATTTAAGGGCATCTCAGGAATCAGCAAACCCTGTTCTCTGCAGCTTTCCTTTAAGAAGAGAACCCTGGGCCCCCTACTCAAAAAGGGTTACCTAGGGAATTGATTCCTGAATTAGTTTCACACTGCTCAGCCATCTAGGCAATCAAAGGCCTCTGCATCCATAAAGAAAGGGGCCTGGCCACTGCTTGAGCTGGTAGCAGACATTGGTGTCATCCATGTCACTCATGCTTGTTTTATAGACATGCAAAACACAAGTGTTGTGGTTTCAGGGCGGCTTCCACCCACATTTAGGAAGACTGAGTTGGCCAGTGTACCCTCAAAGGGCAGTCCATGAAGCCATGAGAGTAAAGCCAAAAATGCAGTGGAGACCCCAGGAAATTAGAGATGCAGAAATGTAGAGTACATTCTGAAGAAAGCCACAGGGAGTGAGCAGAATCACCTCTACATGAAGGTCCATGAATGCTGCAACTGGCCATGCCATCAGGGTGGCTGCTCAAACTTTTTTGAATTCACACCTCACCATAACTTCCCCTGGGTATGGGACACAGAGCTGCAGAATTTAATGCCTGATGGATTTTGATCTTGCTTTGCTCCATTTCTTTCTATTCTACTCTTTCTCTCTTTTGTAATGGGAATGTTTACCCTGTGCCATTCTTCGTCGGCAGTGTTTAACTTTCATTTTGATTTTACAGGGGATCACAGCTAAAGAATTTGCCTTGAGTCTCAGAGGATACTATGGCATTGGACTTTTCAGTGATGCCAGAACTGTTAAAACTTTGGAGATTCTTGACTAAATGCATTTTCCATAAAAAAATGGTCAGGATTCTTTTTGGGTGTGGGGGCAGAATGTTATGGTTTAGATTTAGAAATTTCCCCCACAGAGCCTCGCGTGTTCAGACGCAGGGCTTTGGGCAGGCGATCAGATCTTAAGGTTGCTGTACTCACCAGTGGATTGACTCACTGATGAATCCAGAGCTGAATGTGGTGTTAGGAGGTGGAGTCTGGTGGAGGTGGGTCCAGTGAGGCATGTCCTGGAATAAAGTATCTCCCTGCCTGTTCCTCCCTTTGCTGTCTGCTTCCTGACAACCACGATATGAGCAGCTTTTCTCTGTGCTAGACCCTCCTATATGCCATCCTGCCTTGGAGTCAGCTGACTAATGAACCTTCCAAAAACCGTAAGCCAAAATAAACGCCTCCTCCTTTAAATTGGGGGTGTTGAGTATTTTGCCCCAGTGAGTCTCATAAATCTAAAGGAAGAGACAGTTTCCACTAGATTGGATCTTTTCCTAGAGATCATCGTTTAGTAAACCTTCCTTACGTGGCTGATATGTCTGCACTGGTGAGTGCACATGTGGGTAGGGCACGGCCCCTGGCCTGGAACCCACAGCCTGTGGATCCCAAGTGGGAAGCCGGTGCCTGAGGCCACTATAGCTTGCAGTGGCTGCCCCAGTACTTCTACTTGAATTTGAACTCTGGGTTGCCTTCCCACAAGGCCTCTCTTCTCCTCCATCCCATAGTGCTGTCTTGCTGCAGTGAGTGCTGGGCTAGGTGAGGCCCAGGGACAGATGCTGGGCCATGGATGAGGACTTCATATTAGAGACATGGGAGTCATGTTGACTTTTGAAAGGAGCTGAGTTCCATGGAAGAGGTGACTCTGTTCATGGATGGTGTGGTTGGAAAGCTGGGAAGGCTGGAGAATGGTCGCAGTGGTCCATCTAGTGCTTCCTGACAATGGGGCTGGGGTGCAAGGCTCTGTGGGCATTCACTTCTAGCATCCCTAGAAAATGTGGCTGTTACTGTGAGTTAACAGCATAGGCTGAGAGAGCCTGCCTGGTCCGGGCATGTGTCCCATCCAGGAATTCAGGGGAGCTGTCCCAGGGTCAAGGGCTGCCCTTAACCGCAGTTTCCGGGTCTGATTCAGTCTCCCACTTTAAATCCTCTGAAACAAGGCAAGGTATAAATCAACACAGGAATAGACGTACAGCAAGGCCCAGTGCTGCACTTAGTCATCTGGCCAAGTTTTAGTCTAAGAGCTGCTGAGTGTTCTTTCCATGATTTATTTTTTGATTTTCTCAAATATATTGTGCACAACACTGTTAGTGATTCGAGAAAGCCAGAAATACAAAAATACAATCTTTATTATAACAGAACAATTTTATTTCCCATCAGATGACAAAGATTCAAGGAAGAAACTGTGATCGTCCAGTTATTTTTGCATGCAAATAAATTTAAAATCATTCTCTGAGGACAACATGTTCCATCTTAGAAGTACTTAACTCATTCTTACAGGGATAAAGAAGCCAGCTGAGCTGGGGATGCTTGGAAATGCTGCTTCTCATAGTTTCCTCGTGATTTTCCACTCCGCGGTCTTCTCCATGTGAGGCTGGTCTGCACCAGGAGCTGGTGCCTGGCAGCCACAGCTGGATGCTGTGGCTCTGTCAGCCCTCAGGATCCTGGACAAGACGCAACCCTGGAGGTTCTTTTCAGCCCTCTTTCTTCCTCCTCTTCTGACCCAGGTGTCTCCTCATGATGTGACCATGGACACCCGCAGCCCTGGGAACTCCCCAGTGCCCCTGAGTGGAGAACTGAGGCACTGCACTCTGGAGAGTCTGCAGCTTCCTGTGCCTGTCAGTGGGCTGGGGGATGACTTAGGATGGGGGGAGGTTGAGGGCATCCTGGACAGTACCCGGGCGGCAGGCCGAGACTGCATTATGGTGATGACCGTGTCCCTCTGTGGACCAGTCGCAGTTCAGTGCACAGTGTTTCCCACCGAGCACCCAGTCCTAGAGTGACCGCGACCTGCTCACGTCCAGCACCACGTCTGTGGTCTGTGTACGTCCGTGTGCTCTTCGTGTTCTGCCAGCCCGCTGAGCCTGCGCTTCCCAGCCTGGCTGCCGCAGGCTGGCCGTAGGGTGGATTCTGCCCAGTGGCCTGGGCGGAGAAGTGGATGCTGCCCTTGCATCAGACTCTAAAAAGCGCTCTGTGCCCCTCGTCCTTTGTGCCTTTCCCGCCTTTGCCAGGCAGCTGGAGAGAACTCAGCAGGGAACACGGAGGTGGCAGGATGGCAAAGTCACAGGACGCTGTCAAGGAGCAGAGCACTTTTCCCCCAGCTGGCAGCCACGTGGACAAGGGTAGGAGAGGTGACAAGCCTGCCTTAGGGTACACGATAATTTCTCTAATACAGATGATACTAGTATGGTGATCACCAGCATGCTTTTACAGTTTAAAACATAAATACTGATTTTTTTTTCATCAAGAAAAGCAACGAGTTACAGTTAAATGCGTACAGATTTGTGAACGGTTGGATTTTGCGTTGAGGTACTCTGGGATAACTGGCTAATGCATCGGGGGAAAATGGTTCTGATCTTGCCTTTCAATAAACCTCAACGTTAGTTGCAGCTACATTCAAATTAGTGATGAAAACGATCACTTAAAATAGCACCTTTGCCAAAATCACTGCGCAGGCTAGTGTGCGTCTGTTTCTGGTTTCTGCAGTGTTCCTCTGCTCTCTTGGTCTCTACTTGAAGATGTACCGCACTGTCTTGACTGCGGTAGCTTTATATTACATTTTGAAATAAGGAGGTGTCCATTTGGTTTTGCATTTCCACATATATATATATATATATATTTTTTTTTTTTTTTTGGTGGTGCCGGGGATCGAACTCAGGCCCTTGTGCTTACAAGGCAAGCACTCTAATCACTGAGCTAAATCGCCAGCTTCCACGTATATTTTGAACCCAACCTGTCAATTTCTATTTAAAATTGCTCGGATTTTGATTGAGGTTACTTTGTATTTAAAATCAACTGAGGTAATTGTCAGCTCAACAACAGTCGCTAATTTTGTGGGGTATGCGATCATTGCAGATCTTAATTTAATAGCTTTTCATCGGGGAAACACTCCCTGTGATTTGAATCGGTGGACACTGGTTGTGACTTGCTCTGTGATTCCCCGCGGGCCCTCCTCAGTGACCACGTCACTTACCGCGGGAAGGAGCGTGCTGTGAAGTCGTAGGGTGTGTCCGGTAAACGTCAGCAAGGTCACAGCGGCAAATCTGTGGTCCCGAGCTTTCCATCTTAACCGTTACTTTTCCTCTTTGTTCTTTGTCTTGTTCTTCTGTCAATTGTTGATGAAAGGTCGTTATTATGAGCTCCAACCATGATTAGGGACCTTCGATTTTGTCATTCTGCTTTATTTTGAAGCTTTACCATTTGAGGTACAGGCATCAGCAATATGTGCACGTGCACATTTTGGTTTGTGATTTTGAACTTCTTGATGTACTTTTCGATTCTCCCCACGAATGGGCTCTTCAGCTCTCCTGCGCTCTGTCTGACATTGAACTCCCTGTCTGACATGAATAGAGACACACGCTTCTTTGACTTCTTGCTCGTATGCCACACATTTTTCCATCCTTTTACTTTCATCTTATCTGTGTCGTTCTATTTAAAATATTCCTCTCGCAGGCAGCATATAACCGAGTCTTGGTTTGGATCGAGCCTGGCAAACTTTGATTGTAACCGGAACCTTCGATCCATTTTTATTTAATGTAATTATAGATGCATTTGGGGTTAAGTGTGTGGTCTTGCTATTTGTTTTCTACATCCTCTTGCATTTTTGCTCTGCTCCTTGATCTTTCTTTCCTGTTTTCTTTCAGTTTTGTGAAGAATTTTTTTTAGTACTCCATTCTGTACCCTTGGTTGGCGTTTTTATTTTTCTTTTAATGCTCGTTCAAGAGGTTACAGTACTCAGTGTAGCCCATCACCTCCGTGTTGAATGGGCAACCAGCCTTCCCCTCCACCCAGGCTGCCTGATTCACTCTGTTACATATTTTTCTTCCATACGTGGTATGAGCATCAAAGTAGATCATCGTTTTTGCTTTACATGTAATGTAAAACCTTTAACAACTCTGGAGAAAGGCAGAAAAGTGATATTTTGCATTTATCCAGGTAACATGACTGTCATCCTGTGTTGTGCTCTTTTCTCCTTCTTCCACACGGGAAATAGCCAACTTCCGCCTGCTTTTGGTTGGCGGGTTAAATTCTCATCAGTGTAACAGGCTAATTCAGTTTTTCAGCATCTTCAGAAGTTGTCTTTATCATCACTTGGATGTTTGTCTTTACAGTTAGTCTAGAGTTTATAATGATGTTGACAGGACAATGACTGTGGTCCACTCTGAGCTACGTCACCGTCACCAGAATCCCAAAGCAATGCAGTTTCTGTTCTGGCTTGAATTGGGGTTAAGTATCTGCAGCTATTTGGGTGCACACTGTAATTGCTATTCATCTTTACCTTGCTGCTTCTGAACGGTTCATGAGTCGGCTTGAATAATTCATTCCCATCCCCTTTAAATAGCTTTATGGAGATAAGAGTCATAACCACAACTACAACGAAATCTACCCCTTGGAAGTCCACCATGCAGTGAATTTTAGTGTATTTACAGAGATTTGCAATAAGCCCTACAGTCTACCTTTAGAGTCTTTTTGTCACCTTAAAAAGAAACCTGGTAGCCATCAGCCCACTGTCTTTTCCACCAAAGCCAGCCCCAGCCGCCACGAATCCTTTTTGCCTGTGTGGGTTTGCGCATCTGCACATTTCACACAGAAAAATTCAAGCCCTCTGTCTCTGGCTCTGACACTTAGTGCCTTCTGTTCGAGAGTCATTGTGTCATACCAAGTGTCAGTATTTGGTACACTTTTATGGCCAAGTGACATTGGGGTACAGAGATGCCCACATCAGCCCGGCAGCACTGGCAAACCCACTGGGGGTCACCTGCTGTCCCAGGGGTCTCCAGTCCAGCTTTCCAGCGGGACAGAGCTGCTGCCTCTAAGTGAATCACCATGAGGTTGGGGGAAAGGGACACACTGGGAAGCAGACTCTGCCGACTTAAAGGAATGACAGAGAAACCATCGCATCTGCTAAGTCTAAGTCATGAATTGTGATTTGGGGATTTGGGGTCTATTATTTACTGTGATATGATGGAATCTGTTTTGTTTTGTTTTTTGTCCTGAAATGTTTTCAGAGGATGTGACTATGAAAAGTTTACAGGGATATTAAGATATCCCAGGGATATCGTATTTAATTGTGCTGATTTAAGCGTTCCGTCCTTGATTAAAAAGCTCCCTGAAGGACGAGAAAGGTAAAGGTTCACGATCTGTGTAACACTGTGTGTCTCCAGGGAAGACCAAACCTAAGGTTGTGTTGACACGATGGGGTTTGTGGGCCAGTGTCCTTTATCAAAGTAGGTGTCCCTAGACTGGGACGATTTGGTGCTGATCAACACAATCTAGAAAGGAAAAGATACTAATTGGAAGAACTGCCAATATTTTCTCCCAAAGAAGGAAGAGGAGTTGAGCTAATTATATGTAAATCCTCATATTTCTCAAAGACGCCATAGAAAGGTGGGCCTCTGGCTGTGGTGTGGCTGCGCTGGGGAGCAGGGCTGGGGAGGGGCCAGGCTCCTGCTGGACGTGAAGGAGGCAGGCGGCCGTGGGCACTGCACAGAGGCCAGGAGGGGAGGGGAATACAGTGTCCAGGGCACGGGGCAGGAGCTCAGGAGGCCCAGACCCCTCCCCTGGTGCACTTCCTCAGGCCATGAAGATGGGAGCGTCCCTGCAGGGGAAGAGGGGTCCCCCTGAGGGAGAGGGTGCTCCCATGCTTGAGCAAATGGTACGCCCCCCTCCCTTTTCCCTTTCTCTCTCTTTTCTTTTCATTTTTTCCTTCCTTCTTTCCTCCATTTTTCTTTCCTTTCTTTCTTCCTTCCTTCCTTCCTCCCTCCCTCTTTGCCCCCTTTCCTCCCTTCCTCTCTCCCCTTCTTCCTTTCTTTCCCCACCCAGGAATTACTTTTCTTATTGGATTTTCTTTTCTTATGGAGACGACATTACTCAGAATTAAATTACAAGCACATCCCAATGTATACATGTAGTTTAAGACTTTTATTCCAAGGAATTTCCTCTTCCCATTTTCCTTTATTTTCACATGCAGTGTGAAGGGGGGTTCCGCTTTGTTTTCTCCTATGTGGATGGTAAACTCATTTTCACACTAAATTAAAGGACTTCTTTGGTTTTACATTAAATCCCTCAATATATTGAGTTTTGCTTCTGAACTTGTGCTAGTCTACTCATCTCTCCTTGTGTCTGTTTTTAAGTCATTTTAAGCTTTTTAATGATGACAGTGGCTTTGTAGAAAGTATCTGGTATATTGAGAGTTTTCTCATTGTTTTTGTGATGAATTCTCTTAGCTAATTTTGGATATTTACAATGCCAAGAGATCTTTATCATTATCATATTCCATCACCCACTGAAAAAGTGAGTTTTAAAAATCCTATCAATCAGTTCTTTTGTTATCTTATTCTTTCAACAAACTCCCTGGAGCCCTCTCTGGCTTCTGGATGCTGTTGGTGATAGTGGGGATCAGGAGGGTGGGGGACAGATGGGCCTCATTCCCAGGGTGCTCAGACTGCAGCGGACAGAGGGGACCAGGGAACAGGTGACATCGTGAGCAAGGTGGGGAAGGGTGGGCGTGGGGGGAGACCCCACACAGGGACAAGGGGTGTGCGTTGTTCCCTCCATGGTTTCTGGCCAAAGAACACAAAGAAGGAGACTTCTTAAGAGCAGCCCTCAGTGCCGCCCTCAGTGCCACCTGCCGGGTCTTAGCAGGTGGGTTCATCGTCCAGGGCCACCAAAAGCAAAGGTCAACACAAGTTTGCTCTGTCCCAGCTCTGGAGACAGAGATTGGGAGTCCAGGTACTGGGGGGCCACAGTCTTTTGGACACCTGTGGAGCACTCTGGCCCTCCATCCCTGCCAGCCATCCTCCCTACACAGGCCCATCTCGAGCCTCGCCTCCCCACTCTGGGAGCCAGTGCTGTGTTGGATGAGGACCTGTCCCCATGACCTCACTTTGACTTGACTTCCTCCGTGAAGGAGTCTATTTCCACTCAAGGTTCCCCCTGGAGGCCTTAGGGTGAGGACCTCACAGCATCCTTTCATCCACATGGGACCCATAGCTCTAGGGCAGTGACGGCGAACCTTTTAGACACGAGTGCCCAAACTGCACCCCAAACCCACGTCCTTATCGCAAAGTGCAATACCCCAATTAAACTTGAACACTTAGGTTTTAGTTTAGAAAAAACAACTCATACATTAACATCTTCTGTCTTAAGAGAAAAACAAATAATGTGTGTGCCATAGGTTCGCCGCCACCGCTCTAGGGTTTTGTGGGGTGGGCAGATCTCAGGGTCGTGGTCGAAGACAGGTGTTTTCCACCCTAAAATCTCACGGGCTCCCCTGTGCCCACGTGTGCTCTCCCCTGCTGCCACGCGCCCGGCTCCCCAGGGACCACCGAGGCCTCCGAGGCCGCATGTGCCCTTGCCAACGCCCAACACTCCTTTTCCACTCACCTCTGCTGGTTTATTAAAATCATTGTCTCTTCTACCTTCTTGGGCTCTATCTTGTTCTTTTTCTAATTTTTCAGGGCAGACATTTCAGTTATTAATTTTATCATCTTCCCCTTGTCGGACACAGTCACTCCGAAGGCATCAATTTTCCTTCAAGTGTTTCTCTATGTGCAGCAGATAAGTTTTGATAAGTAGCGTTTTCATTAGTTTCTCAGTTTCAAGTGCACTCCCCTTCCCCTTCCCGTATCTCCTTTTGCCCACAAATCATTAGAAATAAGATTTTATTGAACTACGGGCAGGGAACATGATCTGTGTGGGATTGATGTTTGGGGGGTGGCCCGAGCCTTCTTGGAGACTTGGAATGTGGTCAAGTTCTGCAATTGTCCCCATGTCTTCATGTCTTCGAGAAAGGATATTTTGTGCAGCGGTGGTAGCTACAGTTCTATGATGTGTGTCTGATTCAGCATCTTCATTATGCTCTTTGAATCATCTGTCGGGGGTTGATAAACTTTTTCTCTAAATGGTCAGATGGTGTGTTTGCTTGTTACTTTCAGGCCATACAAC
>PVJO010016622.1:0-41444 GCA_004026905.1 Hystrix cristata
CCTTTGTCCTTATTTACACTTATGGTTTCTCATATCAGTGGTAATTCTTAAGCTATGTTTTTTTACATTTTGAGGAAATGGATGCATGAAAATGTTTTTTATTTTAAACCACTGCTAGTTTCTGACATAGAGACTTGCCATATAGTATTTCAATTGTGTCAATGTAATTCATAATATGAAGGCTCTACTGAAAAACATTTCAAAATCAAGTTGCAATTCTTTTATGTAATCTATAAGTACTTCAGACAAATCATAGCATATAAATCGTTTAATCTCAGAATTTGTCAAATGCTGTCACAGTGACTCTTTACAACAAAAAGAACACCTTGGTGCCAGCTACCCTACAAAGGTTAATGTTAAATAAAAACAACTAGAAAATATATGGTGAATCATATTTTGTAAGAAAAGAGGCTTGTGCACACTTATAGAAAACCCACATGACCAAGGCACAACAGTGCCACTCAGTGGCTGAACAATGGTAGTGGACTGATAAACACTGAATGGAATGTGCGCAATGGGAAAAGCAGAACACGTAATGGTAACACTGTAGGGAAGTCTGGGAGAAGGAGGGAGGGGAGAAGGGAGGGGGTGGGGGGTGCTGTAGGGGAGGAGGGAGAGATGGGGAGCAGGTGGTGGGGAAAGAGACTGGGGGGGCAGGGGTGGGCTATGTTGCTATGGTAACTGTACCTTGGAGGTCAGTTAGAGTCTGGGCAGGAACAGAAACCTGAGCATCACTTCCTGTAACTATATCTCCTGGATTTCATAAGAAAAAATAGTGAGATTTTATAAGAAGGAAATAATCAACTTTATTTCTCTTTTATATTCACTGTAATACTTTTATATTCACTGTAATACTTTTATCAAATTACTAAAAATATAGTACAACAGAAAATGTAACACAGGATTAGAAAAATACAAATATTTTAAAAGGAAATAATGTTTCAAAAGAGTATTTCCTAAGAATTTTGTTTGTCTTTCCTATAGAAAAAGCAAACAAAGTTTCTACTAGGGAAACTTTGGCAATCAAAAGATTTTGCTGAGCAGATTTCATGATGCTACAAGTATTAGTGTGAATTTATATTTTCTTTAAAAAAAAGAACACCAAACTTTAAACCCAAAAGTAAGCTATACATCATTCATTTAATTTTATTTTTTGATGCTAGGGATCGAACTCAGGGCCTTGTGCTTGCTAGATAAGCACTCTACCAATGAGCTAAATCCCTAACCCCCGTACGTCATTTTTAAAAGGTATTCTTTTGTAATTAATTTCTTCCTATATTACACAAGTTGATTTAATTGATTGATTAATTGATCAATTGATTGATTGACTTAGTTTTTTTTAACTAAACTTGAAAGCAACTTTTTCAGTGGTAAGACCAAAGTAAGTTCTGATTTCATACTAGGTAATGAAAAGATTTCAAAAGTTACCACATGTATTTACAAATGTTAACATATAAAAATAAAGCAGTGAACTCCGTCCCCTCAACTTGAGTTACTTATTAAAGATTTCATCTACAGATTGGACCAGTAGTAAATGCTTAAAATAAAGTAGTGCTCAAATTAAAAAAGAAAAATTAAAAATATAGACAAAAGAAATAGGAATAAAAAAGAGAGCATTTTAAGAAATCAGAAAAGAAAAGAAGTACAGCATGAAGTCCTGTGAGGAACTTGAGGTACACTAAAAAGGTTTTCTGATTTCCTTTCCAGATGACAAAGTTCAACACTGAGCATAGTCATTGTCAAGAGTCGGAGTCATTGTCAATGTCATAGTCGTTGCCAATATAGCTTCTGGCTGTAGCACCTGAAGGCCTATATTATTCTGAGATTAACAACCCTTTTTAAAAGGTACCATATTTTCTACGAAAGATAAAATTACAATTAATAAAACTACTACTTCTTTAGCTTTTATATAATATATGCTGTAGTAAAAGATCAACTTTTGAATTAAACAGCACGCCCTCAGTGTCCTGACCACTTGCCATAATTATGCTTTAAGCACGGCCAACTCATCAGGTAATTGTTAGGTCGTAATTATATCATCCCCATCAATTAATAGGATATATATCTGCATTCTCCTATAATGGAAAGAAAATCTATAAATAGTAACATATTTCAAACAAGTGATAAACAGCTTCCAGGGGAAATAGTCAAGTCCCGAATTTTCATTATATAGTTAACTGTACATTCACTGATAAATGGCATACTTTTTGTATACTTTAAGGAAATTCCATACCTGCTACCCATTTTATTCTAGGTCATCTACTAACGTGTATGTAAGCACTGCATATATGATTCTAGGTTATCTACTAACATTTATGTAAAGAATAAAAACTCACTTTAATATAACTATCAACAAAAAATAATGGGGAACATCTCTGTTGCTCTTGTTTTCTTCATTATCCCACCCCCAACACATACACAAGCTACACAATGCATTTCAACCAATACACACGTGAATTTGGGTTACAAACACAACTCTTCCCTTTATAAGCACAAATAATTGTAACCTACGAAAACCTTATACGTTTTCTTCTTTATAAACAACCATTTTTCAAAACAACTTTAAAATTTTCCAACAGAGTACACCCGAAAGGCTATTATATTTCCACAAAGGCACTAAATATATGACTATTCAAGATAGTTATAAATCAAAGGCCAACACAAGCCCCTGGACAGGCCGTTGTGTTCAGTGATCTCAGGTGACATGCTTGCAGATTTGTCAGTGAATCAGCACAACAGAGTACTTGTGGGAAATGCCACCACAGAGAACCAATGCTGGAGAAATGTTTTTCATTGTAGAGTAAATACATGTATTTTTTCACAAAAAGAACCAAAGATTTTTTAGAGCTGAGAGGCTCCACAGAAATCAGTCCAAGCCTTTCATTTTCTGGTGAGGCAATGAAGGCAGACAGTTCCCCTTGTTGCTTAAGGGTCATCAGTGGGTGAAGGGAGAAGAACATCAAACACACTTTTTTCTCCTTCTATATACTGTTCTTTTGCCCTTTATTTTATTCAAGCCTTTACACAGAGAGGCGCTTTAGCAGAACTATAAATCTTTACTATAAAGAAAGGAATAGAACAGCTCTTTTGGTACATAAGAAGACTGCACCAGAAATAAAAATATATGAGTTGCAAAACAAGGCCAATTTCTTTCAGGACAGGGATCAGTTACAAAATGCTCCAGTGATACTCATGTTCCAAATACTTTGCTTAAGTGCTCTGTTGTCTCCATATAACTGGGGACTTAGTTTTCATCAATTGTTCCATATCCATGTTCTTCCTTTCTCACTTACTGTGATATTAATACTTGACATTTCCATAGAGACACAACTTTATACTTCTATAGTCATTTGGCTTTGTTCCTCAGAAAATTTAAGCTACATCATTAAGAGATTCTCTGACTCATTTAATGCCATCAGTTAGAATTATAACTAAAGCTTGTTATCAAAACAATATTGAAATCATATTTGTTTAGAAAATAAAACAGTACAATTAAGAAATACATAAAATAACATTCATTTCCAGTCTGAAAGTGGGCATATCTCCTGGCATTAAAATACATTTACAATATGTTAATGATCCAATATGTTAGTCTCCTTTTCTTTAAATCATGTGTGACAGGTCTACATGAAAAAAATGTAATTTTAAATGAAATATTCTCATGTAAGATAAGCTGAATATTTTCATAAAAATTTAAATACTAATTATTTACAGCCCGATAGTTTACACAGGCAAAGAAATATAGAAAAGACAGATGACATGTAAAGAACAGAGGAATACAGACACATATGCATGTGCAGGTATGTGCAAACACACATCCTCATTACTGAGTATTTGTTAATCTGCATCACTGGGGAATAGAATCTATTCATTTACCAATTTAAATGCCAATGTGCAAATGTTTAAATAATTTGGGGTGCAACAAGACCTCTAAATATGGAACTTTATTTAGAGCCTTCTTACTGATAATATTGTTAATACTAAGTACTGAAGACTGATGTGACACAGGGATGCTTTATGACATGAAAGAGGCTTGGATCAAGATGTTTGCTCTGACACTAAATGGTCCCAGACTTCTTTGGTTTCTGAGGTCTTAGCATTGCTCTTTGGATATCTTCTTCCATCATATTAATGTTTCTTGCTTTCTTGTTTCTATAGTATACTTAACAGAGTTCCATTTCTAAAAATAAATGTAGCTGTTTGTAGTCTGCTAGGAATAGAGAGATCTAATACATTAGGCCTCTTTGAAAATAAGAGCCTGAAGGGCTCTTTCTTTTCAGCTCTTGTTTTACAAGTAAAGTGCCTGAGGGAGGTGAAGCACTGGGAAGGTCCGGATACAGCAAAGAGCTTACCTGAGTGCCAGCAGCAGGACACTTTCTCCAAATCACTGCAATGCCCTGATAAACACTATGATGAAAAAAGCCCATGATATTACACTTTCTCGATTCAGATTCTCTGAAAGACAGCATTGCTTGCTGGGGAGCATTACTATACAACGTTAGCTGAAAATATAGGCAACTGTTCTCAAGCTCTGTGTTGTGATCATACATATGAGCAGCCACTGGACAAAAACGCAAGTATACCAGAATATAAAAGTTTCTAAAAGTGGCTTCACAAAGTACCTCAAAATATTCTTAAGAAGAATACAGTATCTGATATTCTAACTTAAAAAGGATCAAATAAAATAGATTTTTAAAAATTAAATCTCTTGCTAATTTCTAGTTTCTGGAGGTTGGCTCCTCATAAGTGAGGAAATCCTAGGCTACACTGTGTGTTCTTTGGATTTACTAGTATTTTTTCCCTACCTTTGTTCAATTGCACTGGCATGCTTTCAGATTTCATCAGCCTCTGCTGCTGCTGCTGCTGCTGCTGCTGCTGCTGCTGCTGCTGCTGCTGCCTTAGGGCTTCTGTGGAGGTCTTGGTGGGAATTACAGCAGAAGAACAGCCACTGTTGCCCCCGGGTACAGGGCCACCCACACTGCCTGGGGCCATTGCTGGGGAAATCAACTTTCTTCCAAAATTAATCAGGCTATTAGAGACCTTATTTATATTCAGGGGAGTGCCTCTGGGGTTTGTCCTGTTTAAAAAAAAAAAAAAGTTAAGCAGACACATATTATTTAAATTAGAAGATGACAAAAAAAAATTAGAAGATGACTATTTCACATACTCCACTGGTATATAAACATACCTTGTCCTGCTTTGTAAAAGGCTTTTTACTAGATCAGCTATATAAAGTAAGAAGTAAAAACTCCAAAGTGACCACAGAATAATAAAATAACAAGATTCTTAAAAACAGAGCCTATGAAAACAATCTTACTGCTTTATACTCATTCATTTATTCTTTTAAGAAATAGGGCACACTATGTGCCACTATGGTATTATGTTAGGAGAATACAGTTGCCCCAAACAGACATGGTTCTCTTCTTGGAGCTTGTAGTTCAGCAGAGAAAAACATTTTAATCAAGTCACATAAGTAAGTATATGTTTAAAATCTATGATGTGGACAATAAAGAAGAGGTGCAGGGCTTGGAAAATCCTGGGGTGTTCAGAGACGGGGATACTTGTGAAATGAGGCTGACAGTACAATGCCCATGAGCCTAGTATTTCAGATTTAATCTTTTTTTGGGGGGGGTGGTGCTGGGAATCGAACTCCAGATTTAATCTTATTTTGAAAATAAGTGGTTTTGAGAACCATGACGTAAAATTCTAGAAGTTATGTCAAATGCCTAGTTCATTAAAACTGCTGTCCACCCCAGCCCCCTGCCCCAGTACTCCATGTCCTCCTGCCCCACTCGTCTGTTTATTTTTCTTGATAGCACTTTTCATCATCTGACATAATACAGTTTAGTTACTTATTTTATTATCATTTATTTACCTTCTACAATCTTCATTCAAATATGCTTCAGGAGAGCAAGGATTTTTGTCCCTTTTGTTAATACTGTTCTATTGCATTATGTAGCACACTGTAGCTACTTATTAAATGGTAGCTGCATCTACCTGTAGTCTAAGTCTTTCTCCCTGTCACAGAAGTTCCTGCTCCTAGCCAGGACTAGCCTGTTATGGTTTGTGTCTAGATGTCCCCCCAAAGCCTCATGTGGTAAGAGATAGCTGGATCTAGAGTGTGTGATTACTAAATTGATCCATTGATCGGTTTGGCATTGTTCTGCTGGGATCAAGGATGTGAGCCCGAGATTGGGGGGTGGGAGTGTGGGCTGCCCTGGGGGCAGGTAGCCTAGATAATAGATACAGGAAGCTTAACTAGCTGCTTGTTTGCATTGCTTATTTGCATACGTTCCTTGCATTTTCCTCACTTTACTTTGCGGCCGGCCCGCTGCCGGTCTGCACGCGCCCGCCCTGCTTCGGATCCAGCGGACTACAGACTGAAACCTCTGCAGACTGTGAGCTAATAAACCTTTCTTCCCCTAACTTTGGGTGTCAAGTATTCTGTCCCAACAACGAGAGAAAAGTAACTAAAACAAGCCTTTCCATTTGTGCAGTGAATCCCATCTCCTCTCATCTTGTGAGATTGCTGGTTCTGCAGCCTTCTCTCCTGCATCGTCACTTTCTTCCTCTCTACTATATCATTCCCATTATCATACATCCATTGTGATTAGGTATGGGAACATACTATTTTCTCCGTTGGTCCCTCATTTCTATGTAGTTCCCATCCCATTTCTTTGCCTACTTACGTTTTTTCAAAGTATCTTCACATGTTCTTTCTGCTCCCTTTGGTCCACTAAGCTCTGGCTGTGGCCTCTTTGCTATTGTTGTAAAACCAGTCAAGATCACTAGTAATTTCTGCACTGCAGAACCAACAATCTATTCTTGTTTGACTCTATCACTCAGTGATTATCAATTCACCCGCCCTGGCATTTTTTCTTGGCTTCTTGTATGGTTTGCTAGTACCTGTGTTATAAATGCATCTGGCAAACAGATGGCACCAAATAAATATTTGCTAAATGAATGATTACTTCCCATATGATTCATAATCTTGCAGTACATTTCAGGGTTATCTTGAAGGCTAATTATAATTACCAATTATTTTAGTGGTAGGAAGTAGGCCAACTCCATGAAATATCAAACTTTATATTTTTACTGCCTAAATCATTAATAGAAATTTATCTTTTCATACAAGTGCAAAAGATTCTCCTATTTTAGTCAACTTGATTTTTACTATCATTTTCTTTTTGCAGATCTCTGGTAGCACTTATACAGTAACTCTACTTTTTATATGACAGGTATGTCCTTGGCATTACTCAGTATCACTCTCTCAACCAGAACTGATCCATAGTTCTATAATAAAAACAAAAGCACACTATGCTTCTTCCTTCCATGAGGTTTTCTCTGATGGCACTATCTATCTAACGTTATGGGCAAGGTATTGAAAGCTTACACTGGTTTGGAGACAGGACAATTCAAGTTTAAAATCTGGAATTCATCTTTACAAAAGAAAAATCTATTCATTTATAACTCAATAGAGTGTGAAAATAATTGCAAATAGTTCCTTTCATATTGTTTCATCTTTAATGAACTGAGCTATTTAATGTCCTTCCAAAATTATCAAAAATGTTTCCTAGTGGAAATAAGGATATAGAATGCTTATACACTGTTCAACTTCTTAGCTGCTTTTATAAACACTACAGGTTCGCAACAGAAAAGGCTCTCAATATATGTTTACTGAGAAAAAAAGAATGAATGAAATAAAAAGAACTCATAAATTCTGGATTAACTAGGCATTCACCTCTGGTATGATGTTCTACTTGGCAGCGGGCATGCATTCCCACTTCTTGTGATAGTAGAAAGAAGAGATATCATGATATTGAAGTTCTATTGCATTTTTGTTTTGCTTGTTTTCAAGTCAAGATTCATAATTCACAGATATGAAGAAGTTATAATGTTGTTACCCTTTTTTATAAACAAGAATGTACTAGTCAAATTCCCATATTGCCAGTTGTAAAATTTATATGTTGATAAAAGTACTAAGAAACAGCTAGTGCATTATCAAGAGAATATAGTTAATGCATCTTCATTAGTACTAATAACCATGAAAAACATATAGATCAACTCATGCTGAGTAATTTTTCATCTGAATAGCTCTTAAAAGGAGATGAGCACTGCTTCCTTTTCTGAACTTTTTTGTTTTTAACCACTTCTCCCCTCATCTACTACACATAGTTTGCAGAAGCACATTTTCTTTTCAAAACAACAATTGAAGATAACTCTATTTTTAGGATACAAACTATTGTAAATTATATAATTTTATGGAAAACATGCTGCCTACAGTTTGTTTGAGGCATGACAGTTTTTATGCAAAAGTCATCTAATTTAGATCTGAAATATGAGTGGCAGTATTCTTTACATGAAATACTAAACAGTTTCCAACAAATATTAATGGCTGTGATGTGTACTATTATACATGTGAAACTTACTGCAGTTTTCAGAGATCTGATGGACAGTGGGGTTTGGGTTAAAGAGGGAGTACAATGTTTAGCGTTAAATAAACAACAAGGGGAATTTGGAAATAATAAGACACTGAGTATCAAATGTAATGAGTAACCAATCGCGTGCAGTCAAAGTCTTTCATTATTATTGGCTATTTACTATTATTAAATATAGTAATGCATGGGGAGATTGTTTTAAAAGTGTGCCAAAAACTTACTTTTTGGCATCACCTCAGTTAGCAGGTTAAATCAGTAACAGCAGGGGCATTTTCTGAAGAAACAAGAATCTCTTCAAAAAAACTGCACTATAATCTAACTCTGACCTGATTTTATTGTTGGGCTCCTTTTATTTAGTTTCTGAAACTCTGAAAATGGATAACTCTATCTTCTTACTACCCTACCAATCTCTTGCAGCAGGCTTTCTAACCCTCACCCCTTGAAAGAGCTCTGGGGGTGTATAGCAGTTTCCTAAGTGCCAGAGTCATGTCCTATTTTGATTCAACTTCTAAAGCCTTTCTGAGGGATTAAAAAAAATGACCATTTCTGTAAAGACTCCGCAGCCTCTCTCTTCTGGCAGCCACATTTTGACACCATTCTGATTTATCTACTTTCTATCTACAGATTTTTCGGATATAATATTACACATCTAGTGTTTATTTCACTTTCTGTAATATATTTGTTTAGATACTTGCCTGTATTTTTGTCAAAGAATCAGTTTTCAATTTATTTTTCTCTATATCCTAATATATAGTTTTCTTGTTATGTCTTTTCTGTGTTCTCCAAGGCTATATACTTGGTTCATTAATTTGTTCGTTCGTTTGTTCATTCATTCACATTTTCTTCATTCTCTCTCTTTCCCAATAAAAACATTTTAAAGCCATACATATGCATCTGATTATAGCATTAGCATGAAAGATTTTTTTCCCATTTTCTAAACAGTTTGTTCACACAATTATTATTTAGGTACATTTTAAATTTCAGATAGTTAAGTTTGTTCATTTTTAAATATATTACTCTTTTTGCTTTATTGAATAAAAAAGAAATAGCAGGAAAATACAAGTGGGAATATATTTTGGTTTCTAAAAGGATTATAAAAACCACAAATAAGAAAACAGAATGGTTTATATACATATTTTTACTACTTATTTGGAAACAGATGTAATTATTATAAGTAGCCAATATAGTTCATTAAAAAGAAGTAATTCAAAGACAACTTTGACTCTTAGTGTTTAAAGTCTGTTGGATTTCATCAAAGAATGTCAGTACTTGTAGATATGATGGAGGATAATGCATGCTCTGTTACAGTTGAACACTTGCAACTCACACGTACCCTTCAATGTCAGTGGCCCACTAAGGATTCCTGATGATGTTATGTGTCCTTGGTTTATGGACTTGCTCACTTATTTGTTTTTAGGTGATCATCTCTATTAATGAGCTGTGTAATTTGGGAGAGTTATTTTACCCTGCAGAATCTAAGTTAACTTCTCCCTAAAACAAAGGGGCTAAATTTTAGGATATTTTAGGTTCCTTTAAAGTAGAGTATGCTTTTGTGATTTGAAGAAAGAGAATATGTATTAATGAATTTCAGACCAAAGACTGCAGAGATACCCAGGATATCAGATAAAAGAATCAAAGTCTAAAATAATAGGCTAGCATGAGAGATAAATTAAGCAGAAAAAAATTAACAAAAATAAATAAAAGTTCATGTAATCATGTTAAAACTTACAATTAGGCATTATATATAGAATTAGGAGGCAGGGATTAACATGAGTTCCTATTTTAAAATATCTAACAACCTTACAGATATTAATGTTTTATTTTGGTTGACAAGGCTAATAGTATGAACCCATGGAGATTCTTTGGCTTCATTAATACTAGATGAGAGCCCACACTACAGGAGATACTGTACAACTATGGCAGTAAGCTTTTGGTGGTGCATTCATTTCTGGAAAAATGAGTTGTCTCTCTAAAACAGTGGGGAGGTTGAAAATTAAGTCAGAAGAGGAATGACTAAAAACTCTGGGGAGTGAGTCCTCCAATGCTATAAGGGTTACCATGAGGAAAAATAGCCGTTTTTGAATATTTCTTTAAAAAATGAGATGACTTACAAAAGTTATAGGAGAGTTACAGAAGCTATGACACAGAAAATTCTATCTAGTAATATAACAGGTTCCAGATAAAATGGTTCCATTTCTGGAATTGTACAAGTAGAGATTGGAAAATCATCTTCAGATACACAAGCTTGAAGTTTTGGCATGAGTGAAAGGCACAGTTAAATGAAAATCCCTTCTAATACCAAGAATTTATGATCTGCAATGCCAAATAGCATCTACTGTCACCCTCGTTGTATCATTCAGATGACAGGACAAAATACACTAAGAGGCCTGTACACTAGTGAGGACCTGGAATATAGGCCAAACCCTATCTCCAAATTTAATTTACTTTACCTATTTGCCATGTCTCTTTATTTGCACACTATCTTAGTTTCTTTTTCATCACTAGGATACAATATCTAGCATCCACAATTTAAAGGAGAAAAGGTTTATTTTGGCTCAGTTTGTAAAGGTTTCAGTACATAGTTGGCTGGCCCCACGGCAGGGTGACATGGCAGAGGAGATTTGTTCATGATATGGGGAGCAAAGACCCCATATCATGAGAGAGGGATCAGAGAAGGGATGAAGGGAGCAGAGAGAGGGATCAAGGGAAAAGGGAAGGAGAAAGATCCCTCCAGGCCACACCTCCAGTGACCCACTTCCTCCAACCAGGCTTTACTTCCAAGTACCATTTAGCTATAAACTCGCCAGTGGACTAATCCACTGACAGGTATCATGCTCCCACAAATCCAGTCAATGCCCCCAAACCCCACCTATGAGTGTATGAGGCTTTGGAGGACATTTTAGATATAAACCACAAACCGCATTTACTTCTCTTCTATTCTTTTTGCTCTTTCATCTTCCTTTTCATTTTCTAAGATCATTTTTTCCTCTTGATTCTTTTCTCCTTTTATCTTTTTATTTTTTTTAATTTTTTTTCCTTTTATCTTTAAAAAAATCATTCTACTATACTTTTTTCCACCATAAAAAAATTTAACTGGTTTTAAAATTATTTTTTAAGTGCAAAGAGTAGAATACTTAGAAAAATGTACACATGCACACAAAAGCACAAAAATACATACACAACTTGGTTCTGGGATAGAAACAATATCCTCTCTGCAATCCTGTACTTTCATAGTCTGTTATTACTGATCTATTCTGAGTCGATTATGGCTCATATTTATTTCTTCCAGGCTCATGAATATCAGCCTATTTATAGTATTAGTTAAACTAACCTAACAAATAATAAGCAATTATACATTAATCATAGTGTATAAACTCATTAGTTAAAATTCTTGAAATATATAGGAATGAATACTGAAGTTTCTATTTTTACAGTGGTTGGTAGTTTTCAACTAATTTATTTTTGGCCCAACACACCTGAAAAATATGAATCATTACAATAAGGAGCCATGGTTCACACTAACAGTATTTAGGGGTCAAAGAGCCTCTGGCCCAGGAGAAAACATCAGAATGGAAGAGGATAGAAGTGTTTGCCTAACAAATGCAAGACCCTGTGTTCTTCGATCCCCATCATCACCCCCCCACCTGCCCAAAATTCATCCACAAACAATAACGGACAACTCAAAATAGCTCTGTAGGATGTTCTCAGTAGCCTACTCACTAATTCCAAATCAGAATTAATCCAACATTCATCAAGAAATACACTACACAAATTGTAGTATATTTATATGACAGAGTACTACTCAAAATTCCAAAGGAATGCCAGGTGTGGTGGCGCACGCCTGTAATCTCAGCATTTGAGAGCCAGAGGCAGGAGGATTGCTGCAAGTTCTAGGCCAGCCTGGGCTACATAGTGAGTTCAAGACCAGCCTGAAATACATAGTGAGACCCTGTCTCAAAAAAACCCCCCCAAAAAAAAAATTCCAAAGGAATGAACAACTTACATATGAAATAATATGGATAGTCTCAAAAATGTTATGTGGAACATGAAAAAAATTAAACACAAAAGAGTGCACACTGTATGGTTCATTTATGTGAAGCTCAAGAGAACAGAGAAAACAAACAAATGGTGATAGAAATCAGATAAAGCAGTTGCCTCAACAGTGGGGTTGGAATTGACTATAAGGGGATATAAGAGAATTCTGGAATAAAATAAATATTCATTTCAGATGTATTATTATTATTATTATTATTTGGTGCTGGGGACTGAACTCACGGCCTTGCGCTTGTTAGGTAAGCACTCTACCACTTGAGTTAAAACCCCAGTCCCTCAGATGTATTATTATGGATGGTTGTTACAAGGTATACGTAACTATCAAAAAACTCTTAAGACTGAATACTGTGTGTTTATGCAAATTTTACCTATTTTTTTTAAAGGTAAAGATTTTTTCACCCTGGACTAAATAGGAGATAGTGTTACCATTTCACCCCAATTGGTTAAGAATTAACAATCCTCTTTAATACAACAGACGTACTTCAGATACAGATATGTTTATAGTACAAATGCTTAAATAACTGAATATCAAAATATCACAAAATTACATTTACATAGCTATCAATGTCCCTTGAAATTCAATTAGTTGACAGACTATTAATAGTGATAATCAAGGACTTCTAAGCTTCATGGCTTAGGGAACATTATTAGCCTATTATTTCTTTACTATAATTCAACAATAAAATACTGTATCTCTGAAAAATACAATCTATTACATAAATATAGGTAATAAGCCTAATTTTAAAAATCCTGATGGTCACATAAAATGGAAATTGTCCTGAAGAACTTTATATGCCTCTTAGGTTTCAAAACAGTATGTATTAAGTAATGAAGCTAAATATTTGTCAGCTACAGTAAATAGTGTCAGGTACTGAGCTAGGGTGTAGGAATATGAACAGTTTAAGGTCCAAACCTTGACTGACATCAAGGACATCAGACATATGCAAGATACCACTTTCACGCATATATATTACTCTATAATTGAGGCTAAAAAGCATTCATTCATTTCACAAATATTTGAGTTTCTTCTCTGTGGCAGGTACTGGGAAAACAGCAGTGAAAAAGACAGATGTAGTCCCTGCTTTCATGGAATTTTTATTAAATTATAATTGTTAAAATCTTCACGTTTCCTAGGAACCTGCGCATTTTTGGGACATTATGATTAGGTAATGCCCTGAGGGGAATAATCTCAAGTGGGGTCAGATCCTGATCCCTGAGAGAGATGGGGAATTCTGGGATAAGAAGAGATACACTCCTTCCCTGGGTTCTGGCTTCCTCTTAGACCCCATGTAGTCATCTGGACAAGGGACTTTGGCAAAGGACCTACCTGTGGAAATTTTAATTCTGGGATCTTTCGTCAACTGAATCAATTACTATTTAAACTAAACTCTGAGGGGGGCAGAGGAAACCTGCATAGACTAGCAGAGAGAATGAATAAGTCAGATAAGTGATTCTACTATACAGGATATTGCGGTCTTTAAAAAATATTAAATTCTGATCTGTGACTACTCAATTGGGCATTTCAGTAGTTATAGATTCTTAAATAAATTATATGTGTCTTTCTGAAGATTGGTCATAACTTAAAAGTACTTTTTTTATAGCAGCATCTTCTGGTTATTTAAGGAAAAAAACTGGAACATTTGAGTGTTAAATTGTCATTCTGAGCTCAAAGGTTAAATGAATAAGAAAATGTTAATTCCCATTTTTAAAAAGCAATGTGCAAGTCAGCGACATCAGAGCACAGTGGATATTATCCACACTGGTAATGGAAAATCTACTACTAAAACACCTACGCATTTGCTTTTTAAAGACTTAATTATAGCAACCCATGTTAAAGCAGAGAAGAGAAATCAAGCTTCTTGATTTTTAGAGATATTCTTATCCATGAAATCACAAGTCATATTTGCATCTTTGCTCCTTATTCGGGTATGTAACACAAACAGAAGTCCACTGCCATCTACATAGCAGGTATCGGATCCCTGTTTTCCAGGTGTCTGCCTGTCTCTTGTCTAACCACTATTTCCTCATCACATCTAGGGGTTTCTTCCACAAGTTATATATACCCCTCTGGATTACCCCCACTTGCCATATTCCTCCCCAGTGACAGTCCCAATGCACCAACTCTTAAAAGTAGTGGCAATGCCAATTATGGCTAAAGAGCTCAGCCTGATAAAAACTTTTTAGGCTTTAAATAGCTGAACGGAGAGTTTACTAATGGCTTCAGAGCTACAATGGTTCTAGATCACAGATGAAGGAGTGGACTATGATGAGCAATGGATTAACACGGTGGTTAATAAGGCCTATATGTAGAGACAGACAAAATATTCAGCAAGATTATTAAATTTGTCTCAATCTATACTCTCAGTCAGCAACTAAAGGAACCTATGCACCTTCACCAATGCTTGGTTCATTGGTTTTTAGTTTACAAATATGAAGGGTAAAAATGGTATTCTATTGTAGTTGTAATTTACATTTATTTGACTAATTATATGCTTGAAACACCTAAAGTTTATTTGCTGAGTGCAATTCTTTTACTCTGTGCCTGCTGTATACAAATCAAATGTGGAGTTTGTTATTAGTGCAAGAAACAAACAAAAGTACCCACAATAAATAAATAAAAAGCTTAAAAAGCATTTTAGGTAATGATCATTGCTATGAAAAATACAAAAAAGAAAAACGGCAACAAAGTAAAGGGGCCTATTATTATTGACACAGAAGTCAAGAGTGAGCCTCTCTGAAGAGATGGTATTTGAATAGAGACTGACTAGGGAGTGTGACACATAGATTCATGAGGAAAAACATTCCAAACATAGAAAAGACAAATATAAAGCTTTGGAAAGGGGTGGGGGGCTTCTTTCTGTGTTTGAGAAAAACGAAGCAGGCCATTTGACCGTAGCCCGGGGAACAAACACAGAGTGATGGTGGCAAACGAAGTCAGAGTGAGCAGGAGGCTAGATCATGCAGGCCACTAAACAGGTTTTGAATTTTGACCTAAATGTTTTGGTAAGTCACTGCAGGGCTCTGAGCAGTGGAGTGATATAATTTGATTTACATTAATCTGGCTGTTGTCTGGAAAAGGGTCCACAAGAAAGAGAGGAAACAGGCAGATTAGTAAAGAGACTACTAGTGAGATGAGCAATGGTAATGACAACTTGGTACTAGTAGTACACAGAAAGGAAAATAATCTGTTTCACAATATTTTGAAGAGGATGTGCTGCTGGACTTTTATGATTAAGAGAAAAGGGAATCAAGGGCAATTCTAAAGCAACTGAGTGGGGGTACTTACTGTGGTGAAAAACACTGGAGAAATAATAGGTTCATGGGTATGGAGGTAAAAACCAAGAATTTGGTCTGGAAATTATTAAATTTGAGACACATATGGGACATCTAAAAGGGAAGAGTTAGTAGAGAGATATGTGAATTCAAGGGGGTGAAACTGAAGACACAAATATGGACCCTTCAGCCGCACATGAGATGGATTGAGATCCTCTAGAGAACAACTACAGACAGAAGAAGCCTGAAGACGTTTTAGCATTGAGAGGAAGTAGTATTAGTAGGCACACAGAGCATGGTATGAGATACAATGGGCACTCAGACAACCCTGTGTTTTTTTATTCAGTTGTGTAGGTTCTTTCTACACCAGTGATTTAATACTACTTTGTCAGTTACATCAAGTACAAATATTTCCCTAATTTTCTACTTGTTTTTTGATTCAGATTATCCTATTCTGACATATTTACATTAAAATATTTGTTGTATAGTAAAATCAAGGGTTAAAAAGTCTTCAAGTAACTTTTAGTCAGGCCAGTATTTCTATTTTATTTCTATGTTTCCTTGTTTGAGTGTACTGTGGAATTTATTCTGTTGTGTGGTAAAGTTATAATTTGATACCTTTTCAAAGATTTCCTAGTTTTCTCAATACCATCTAGTGACTCCTTGTTCACTGGTCTGTGATGTCTTCTACTTCACGAATTATATTTTATTTGGCTCAGTTTTAATTTCAAGCTTTGAAGTTGCATGAGATGATCAAATTTCTTTCTTTCAATCATCAAATGATATTTTGTACAAGAATCTCAATGTGCTTACAAGAAAATAAGTAAAACAACCAATAGTTTGCAGAATAATGCAGGGAGGGCAGGCTAAATAGAGAAATGAAACACAAATGTGAGAAAAGAAACAGCACAGTCCATTTCCTTCAGGGGGAAAAAGATGGTAGAAAATATATATGAATACATGATGAATATATGTTAAAGGTGTTTCCTATACAGGGCATTGACAGGTGCCACGAAGTTATGAATAAGACAAACTGCTTGAACCTCAGGCTGCTTAGATTTTAATGAGAAGTTCGGGGAAAACATGATAAATATACAAACACATTATGTAATTTCAGTTAGTGACAAATGCTATGAAGAAAATAAAATGATCAATGGGATAGTGAACAGGGGAGAAGACAGACAGGGAGATGAACAGTGGCCTCTTTGAGATGGTGCTTTGGCAGAGCTATAAATCAGGAAGAGGCTTGGGAAGATGTAGGTAGGAGGAATGTTCCAGTAGGAGTGAAGAGTTAAATGCAAAGGTCCCCAGTAAGAGCAAGAAGCAAGAGATGGCTAATGTGGCTGAGGCCTGGGAGTAAAAATAAAGGGAGAGATGATGATAAAAAGAACAAGAAAGGACCATAGGAAGAAGACTTAATTATCAATGGCAATGAGAAGGCTTTGGAGGGGTTTAAGTAGAGGCATGACATGATCTGTTGTAAACTTAAATTTCTCTGGCTGTTTCACGAAAATCAATCTTGTGGGGGTTGGGGGGAAAGAAGAGACTTTAGTTAGAAGAATCTTGTATGGAAAAGAACCTAAAATAGTTGGTTTTTTTTTTTTTTTAAACATACCAAAATTAACCACTTGACACAATAGGGAGCAAATATAAGTGAACAAACTGTAAGATTCTTGAGGGTAGAGATTTGTATATGATTTGTTCACTCAGCATCTGTACTGTAGTGCCTAAAATAATCAGAGTCTAGCACTCAATAAAATTTTGTTGAATTGAATGAACAAGTCACTACATGGAATAGCTTTTTATTTGTGAAATGAGACTCAGATGAAATGAACATACAGAAAAGTTCAGAAAAGTCTCATGGGCTATGGAATTGGCCTCAAAATTAGAGTACATCAAAATATCAGACGAATGGATTTCAATTAAAACTGGGTAATTTTATAACAACATTCTATTGTTTTTACTGTTATAACAACAGGATTAAAATTTTAAGTTTAAAATTTAGCCACTTTGTTATAAACTGCTTCTCGCCCCTTAGACCAGTGATGGTGAACCTTTTAGAGATCAGTGCCCAAACTGCAACCCAAAACCCACTTAAAATGCCAGCACTGTAATTAAACCTGAATACTGAGATTTTAGTTTAGAAAAAACAACTCATACATTAACATCTTTTGTCTTAAAAGAAAAACAACACTCGTGCCATAGGTTCTCTACCACGCCTTAGACTGTAAGTTTCTATGTGGCAGGCATCTTTATTCTTCAGCAACAACAGAACATACTGTGCGTATGCACTGTATGAATGTGTATTTAGGCTGCTGGAATTCTGCTGAAGGAAAGCTAGCACGCAGGCAAAATGTTTGAGCAAGAAAATTTGGACAACTTGGCACCATTCATCATTTCTAACATTTTAGTCTTTCAGAGTAAACTTTGAAATTGTATTCTAATTTGAAATGGTTCTGGTTTGACAAGTTAACTCTCGAGACATCTGAGTCTAGTATTATGAAAGAACAAAACTGTTCCTCAACCCTTTATGCCAATGTTAATTTCTTTAAAAAGTATGATTTTAATGTTTTTTATTCCTACGGTGACCCTTAAAATTTCTGTGTATGTGATCACAAATGCACACAAAAGATGCATTTATAAGCTTATTGTGTAGCTCTAAAGACAGTTGGGAAACCCAATTTTAATTTTGTTGGTGAAATAATTTAAAATATATTATAAAACTGCCTCTTTTCAATCAACAGCAAGGATCTAGAATGAGATTATACCAAGTAGGCACAATTTATTCGGGTTTATTATTGTTAGAGAAATGAAGTTGCCTAACTTCAAACTCTAAAAAGCACCCTTATGTTTATTTAATTTTTCATGTTACCACTGACATCAAAATATACTATTTTCTTACGCCTTAAAAAAAACTCTGATAATTCAACAAATATTAATGCACATTAGCCACTGCTGGGCTAAAATATGGAAAAAAATTTCAGCAAATGTGTAAAATTTTCTGATGACCTACACCCAGCACCCCTCTCCCCCCAGTTTTTTTTTCTGATGACCTCTGAGACTACGCTTGTAATTCAGAATTGCCATCAGAGAAAGGGGACTTACCGGCTTTTATTCATAAGGTCTGCTCCCCGTGCTTTGTAATAATCTAAATTGGGATGGAATTGGTAAGTCACTGGTCTTGGATTTCTCTAAAGGGAAAAAAAAAAAGGCAATAAATTGAAATGGATAAAGTCATCTAAATTATTCATTAACATATAAAAGAAATTATCCTTTTCTCTTCAGAAATAATATATATATATAAAATGAAATCTAATAATTAGGTTTTACTTAATTGTTTAAATTCTTTCTTAACTGATCATCATCCTAATTAAGACTGAAATTACTTTAATATATTTTAACCTGTCTCATAGCTCAAATAGATTTATTCCTATCATTAGATTCATTTTTGATGATTTTAATCACTTAATGATTTTTGGGACATGAGATAAAGTAGTAACAAAGCTGAAACATTATATGCGATGTAACACAAGCACAAACTATGCTAAGGGGCAAGAGCCACAAAGCGTCCGCAAAACTACATTCTAGAATTAAGACTAAATAAATCACCATTAGTTTTTGATGAGCAGAATGCCAAATACATCCACTAGATGGCACACCGAGTCTTCCTTCTCCCCAAATGAATATTACTTCAGAATTCAGCAATTCTTTTGAAGTTAGCAACTTCTATATCATCTATTCTTATTTACGAGTTTAATAAGTGACCAAAATATACCAGGTAGTGGAAATAGCAGCAGAATAAGCATTAAATTGACCAATGCATATTTTCATAAAAGCAGCAATAACACTGTCCTTTCTGGCATTTAATATTTCTAATATGGTAGAAATGTCCTCGTGTCATTAGACTGCATGTGTCCATTTAAAGTTGTTGTTATTTTTAACTGTATTATAATTTTTTTTTTTTTTTTTTTTTGGTGCTGGGGATCGAACTCAGGGCCTTGTGTTTGCAAGGCAAGCACTCTAACCACTGATAAATCCCTAGCCCCAATTTTTAACTGTATTAATTATTTAAATGTACCAAGACCCTCATAGGTAAGTAAAACTTTTATTTCTAGCATACTTACAGCATAATTTAAATGAGTAACATCATCTCTGAAATGTTAAAATACATGCACTTTCCATAAAAAAAGTTTTAAAAACTGGTAAATATACTCTAATGCTTACCTAGATGTATGATTCAAGTAATCATTAGGTCTTTGCACCAGAGCATGCACTGCCCTTTAAGAGGTTTATCTAGACAAGAGAGGCTATATTTCATTTTAATGGAAAATTACTGGTAATGTTTAGACATCATTCCTTGCAGACATAATCCCTAAGCACCGAAAGACTTGCATGTTTGAAGGGGGGAGAGAAGGGAATGTAATTGCTAAGGTTAAAGAGTTTGAAATTCATCAAGCTAACAAGCTGCATCTTAATGGCCATGATGGACCTTTTCTTTTTCTGCTGAAAAGAGAGTATTTACAGTTCAACCCTTTCATATCTCTTTCCAAGCCAGCTCTAATCATCTGACAAAAGTGACAATCCCTTGATTTAGCTCCAGCTACTACTCCACTGGTTTGGTATTCAACACAGTTCTATAATAATCAAATCTGAATTGCCTTGATGAAGATAACTGATGCTTCCATGACTACCATAATATTAAGTCTAACAGTGCAACTTTTCACTCTCTAGGAAATGCATAGGTTTCCTCATGGTAGCTGATGACAACCTGGACCCAAGTACTGTATAATGGGAAAATAAAATTGCGGTTAAAGCCATTGGCAGACTGACAGTGCATTCATAATTTATTTTAAAAATTAACATTCACAGGACTATCATTCATGACTAATCCTGCTCTTCATTCTCAGTACCTGGAAATACATTTTGTTTTTGTTAACATAAAAAGCTTTTTTCTTCTTTGACTTCCAACAAACGAATAAAGGATTATGTTACTTTTAGCAATAAAATAATGAAAGAGAGGATCACACGGAGCAGTTTCTTGAAACATTTTTAGAACGAAAGGACGAGCAATTCAAGACACAAGTGTTGATCTATCTAAGCACTTAAAGCCATTATTAGGAATAATGATCCGACTTGAACATATGAATGAGGCTCAAGTATGGGTTTCACTGAGATCTATTTAAATTCCTAGGAGACTTACTGGTATCAAAGGAAGAGGTACCACTGTACTGGAAGCAACAAAAAGAAGAATCAAAAGATGATACTGAAAAACAATGTATGAAATACTAAGAAAAATTCAGTTTGTTGAAAGTCATTCAATTGGGTTTTCTGTTGAGAAGACGGTGTTACAGTATTTCTAAAACCTAAAATACAAAGAAATAATTTAGACAGCACCATCCAACTGAAATATAATGTGGATCATAATTGCAATGTAAAATTTTCTAGCAGTCACATTTAAAATAAAAATGAAATAGATGAAATTAAATGTGATTTTATTTAATTAAGGCTATCCAAAAATTTAAATTTTATTGAGATACTTAACAATCTTTCTTTTGCACAAAATGTTTGAAGTCCAGTGTGTATTTTATACTTATATCCAATTTGGAGTTGGTACAATTAAATGCTGAATAGCTACATGCATTGTGTGCCGGGCAGGACAGACTTGCATGTAAATCCCTGCATAGATGCAAAAACCAACATGTGGACGTGAATAATACAAAAGGCATGGATACATTTTTACATTAAGGTTCATCACGATGGCTCTTTGATTTTTATACAATTGTTTTCTCTTATCTTATCTTTTCTGAATAAGCAGTCTAAAAGTTGAGAAATTTTAGAGTACCTACTCACACAAACAAAGAATAGGTTCAGATCACATGTCTGTGTAAGCACACAGATGTAAAAGGTCAGATTGTAGACGACTGGGACTACACACCAAATGAAATGAAAACTGTTTCCTTAGGGGAGTAAGATTAAATAAGCAGAATTCTAACTTCATATCGTTACAATATTTTAAAAGTAAAGAGACACTTGCTTTGCTTACAAGATTTTTCATTCCAAACGAAATTTCATAGAACTCAAATAGTTCTTCTTCCTAATTTTTAAAGATTTGGAATTTTCTTTAAAATATGAGTCACTAGAATTGTACCTATGTAACACTGTGCTTGAGGAAGACCTGACTCCATGACAGCTATAATTTCTCATTGTGCAGAACATGTTAAATCAACACCTTCAATATCATGTCTTTTTAAACCCATTTTCACAAAGCCCGGATTTCTATTATAAGAACCAATGTATATTTTTTAAAAATACTTTTGTTTCAGTGAATTTTCTTTTGGAAGAAAAATAGCAGAATGGTAGTCTTACTATTATAGGCAACTAAGACAGAAATTAATATACACTCAGAGAGGGACTGTGCTATCAAGGAAGTCAGCAGAAAAATAAAGACATCAGAATTGTGGCCAGAGGTGTATCTGAAGAAGGTAAGCCTTCAAGATAAAGTCACAGTGGCCAGACTTGCATACTTCCCTAAGGGATAAGCAGAATTTGGGACCATATTGTAATTAGTATCTCCCAGTCCATTATGTACAGATATGTGTCAGACACCCAGGTAGGTGACCAGAATACTTGGACCCATTCCTTCCCCCAAATGCTCCTGTTTTAGAAGTCACAGATAAGCCAAGGTTAATGATGTCAGCCATATACTCTCATACACTCTTGCTATGTGCCCCATTTCCCTACTGAATCAACGTTAGCTATACTTAATCTTCTTGGTTAACCATAGTTCGACCCACATTGTATCCACATTATGATTTTCCTGTATAAATTACCCCTGACAAAGGGCCTTAGTGGCAACCCACTTGGACCCCTCCTGTCTCTCAGGAGCTATTACTTTTCCCCAGTAAACCTTTCCTACTCTTCAACTTCCTTTGTCTTTTAGAATTCATTCTTTGATTTCAGGGGACACAGACTTGGCACATCTGACATTTAACAGGTTGGGAGTTATATTTTCTCCTTTCTCATTATCTTATTGAACTCATATTGGCCTTAATATAGAATATCATTTAGATTCTATGATGGGGAAATTTAACCATAAATACAGTCCACCTGGGGTTTACTATGCCTTTAAATCTAACCAACCAGGATGAGCTGGAAGTAAGCTAGTTGACTACCTAAATCATTCAGCTCTTCAATGAGGTGTGATTGAAAAATATGATGAATATTAAATATTTTTTGAGACAGGGTCTAGGTATATAGTTCAAACTGGCCTTGAACTCACTATGTAGTCCCAGCTGGCCTTGAACTTGAGGCAATTCTCTGCCTCAGCCTCCCACGTGCTGAGATTACAGGACTGTGCCCCATGCCCACCTTAAATTTTTTAAAATTACAATAAAAGACACAGTGTCAATGATGCTCCTTAAAATATTCTCCCTTGCTTCAAACACACTTATCCCACTGATTTGCCACTTTCTGAAGCAGTGCTAGAAGTCCTGTTTCATGAGTGCCTTTACTTGTGCTGTCACGGCTGACTTGATACTCTAGAACAACTCAACATGACCATTACCTGGTCATTCATTTTGACTTTGAAGAAGAGACAGAAATCTCATGGTGCCAAAGCAAAATTGACGGTAGTAAAAATGAGAATCCTAGGCTGGGGATTTAGCTCAGTGGTTAGAGTGCTTGCCTTGCAAGCACAAGGCCCTGAGTTCGATCCCCAGCACAAAGAAAATAAAAAAAGAAAGAGGTAGAATCCTAGAAGAACTACATGGGAAATCAAACCAAAACTAAACAAAAACCATGAAGTGTACTTCACAGTTCCCAAAATGCTTTTGTTAACAGCATGATCACCAAACAATTTCCAAATAGTATTTAATGACAGCAATCAATGTAAGAGTTAGAACTGAAATCTAATCTGTCAGTTATAATTAATCTTGTTCAGTTCTGAGGTCTTTATTATATGATTGTAACCTGCTCCTTAATGTAATTTCAGGCAAGACAAACATGGTGAACAACTTCTCTCTCCCATGCTCTGTAATGGAAATGTGCAGATCAGTATGTAATCCTCTTCCTCTTGTCTACCCTACCCCTTCGGCAGGATTTCAGTATTTTAAGTCAAACACATTTTGTTACAGTAGTATAACAACATTTGAATGCTGATTCACACTAAGAATAACTACAAGATGCTCTAAGAAGTACAATTAACCAAAAGATGGTACATGACAATTTTCCTTATTCTGAGCCTGGTGAAATCAAATTCATTCAAAAAGATCATTACAAGAGTATTTCTGTACTGAACTACTAACTCCTGTCTCTCTCCTGAAGATGACATATCCTTTGGAGCAAATAATCATACAGAGAGACTCCAAAAGGAAGAGTCTAAAGTAGTCATTCTCTTTTGAACAGTACAGTATCTTTCATAGGGTTGGCTATTTCTACATACATGTAGGACTGAAAAGAGCAAAGGAAAAGCAATTCCAGTGATACCAGTTCTAATGTATTAACATACCAGTAGGAATTAAAGTTGAGTTATATATTGCAGACAAAAGCACCAGGTATAACACTACTGGGGGACAGAAGAGATCAAGAGTCAGTACTAAGCCTCCAGCTCCACCCATTGTCAGTTAAGTGACTGTGAAGACCTAAACTTCTAGCTCTAGTTTCACCATCTGCAGAAGTGCAGCAAGGATTAAAAGACTCATAAAAATTACATGCACAACACAATGCCAGGGAGTTGATAAAAAGTAACTGAAATGGAAGCTATGATTACCTCTGATATCGCCGAGCATTGACAAACAGACCTTGATAGAGCAGATCTGACAGTTTGACAACCTAAAATCTACAATTTTATTAAATAGGGAAAGTGCTGTTTTACTTTTCTGATACTCATGTATAGGTTCAGGATAAATTCAGTCAAACATTACATATAGTTTTACAGCAAACACACATATTTAGGAAAACAGATAATGCACACTGGATTTAGTATAGGGAGAAAAGACTCTGAATAGGAGCACATATATTTATAAATTTTAAAAAAGGTAAAATCACACTAAGTTATTAATATTTACTTATGAGATTATAATAATCAAAATGATATATTTCCTGCAATATGGCCAAGTTTTTTTTATCATTTATTGGTCATGATTTTTACATTAAACTGATAAAGTTCCTATAGTACTTAATAGAAAAAAATTTGTATTTGTAGCATAATGTGAGTTTGGCATGAGGAATATATTTAAGAAATGAATTAATTTATTTTTCTTTCTCCTAATATCTTGCTACCAAAGCGTAATTCTATAGCTTGCTAGATTAGAAAAGGAGAAAAATAATAAGGCTCAGAAGGAGAAACAGCACTGTAAAAACATGTCGAATGTTCTCTTTGATGAAAAATGAGACCCTTATTTTAGTGAATATGTTATTGCCACAATGCTGGGGGGAAAGCAACCGTCATTAGAAAAACGAATTGCTCAGCTGTTTATAAGCAAAAAGCTCTGGGGGAATTTCTCAGGACCCCAAAGGCAAAGCACTACAGGGTTATGCAGACATATACTGCAGGTGTTTTAGGGGAGACAGGTGGGCAAACCTTAGCCACGGAAGAGGAGTTAGTTTAATACGCTGTAACTGAAATGAGATAACCTAAATGCATCCAAGTGCAGAGATGCCATGGCACATGTGAACTGGAGCTGTACAATAAAAACTCTCATGAAAATAATTATCTTGTTAGTGCCAAGCAAACAGAATTTTTCTCTTCTTGTAGTTTTATAGGAAACAAACACTGCCAATTACTCTTTTTTTTTTAAACTAAAGGTATTTTAAACCTGGAACAAAGAACAGCTTGAAACAGCAATAATTATCCAAAAAAGATAAGGATGAAGTATTGTTGCCTTTATTTAAACAAATATTCCTAAGGAGACTGTTTGGTGTAATATCTCCTCTTTGGTTCACTAGGCAACATTAGATTTATCATAATTCTCTTAAAGCCTAAGATATTTCTATATTAAAATGCTAATTTTGTCTTTTCTTTTGCCTGTAATTAAAGCTGATGAAATTTGTGGTCTGATACTCACTGATTGCTAGAGGATTCACAAAGGTCTCACCATTTCTGTCTCTTACTGCCACATCCTGCCCTCTTCATTAAAAAAGATACAGTGATGCAGTAGATCAAAAAGGTAGGCATTTTAATCCTACAGGCTCACAGAATCCCTCTGTTTAAAACACACACACCCCCACACCAATAATAAGTGTCTGGATATTGCTATTAAACTCCTAAGTATTTTATTTCCTTTTTTGTCATTATCTAAGACTGATTTTTTTTATATTACTTGTGACTGAAGACAATACTCATTTTACTATAACAGTAAAATGTGTATCAGTATATCTATAATAGTAAATTTAGCCATACCTTCCCTATCTAAGCCACTGTTATTCTTTTAAACAACCTATACCATGAATTAATTTCAAATACTTAGTATAAAATACAGTCATGAAACATCAGATTTTGGAAAATAAAACTTAAATTTAAAAAATAGTATTATGAAACCCAAAATGTGTGAATTTAATTCATTAATTAACATAGATCTTCATACAAAAGAATATAAATCCTTGTAATTTGGTTGTAAATAAAAATATTACTTCAGAATCTGGTATATACTAATAACTCCTATGTATTTTGATAGGAAATATATATTATGAATAGGAAGTATTAAAAATCTTAGAGCAAGTGACAGAAAAATTTAGGTAATTTTCATCTGTACAACTAGAGATTTAAACTTTTGAAGAGAAAATTTAGACGGGAAAGTTAAAAAAAAGAGGAAACAAAAACATTGTTAATTGGGTAAAGACACAGACAAAACCTCTGAACTTGTGCCAGCCTCATTTTACATACTGAATAAGCTCAAATCCCTAAAGTGACATCCCCATCTATACCCTGGCAAGTAGAGATCTCAGATGGCAGAGAAGCATTTTAAACCACCTGTGCGTTAGGCTCAACTCTAGCTTCACACAATAAATAGACACCAAAAGAAAAATAAAAATTTTTCCTTTTCGTAATATTTTTACATTTTTGACTTTAGCATGCAGGAAGATGTCAGAGTAATATACTTCTTCAGTCCCACCCCAGATTTGCTATTTACAGGTATGGAAAATAGGAATTTAGGCCTGCAAATTTTCTTTGTTACTAAATTTGGGCTATAAAATATTCCTCTTAGGTAACTAGTTAGCACTTTTCAGTAGTACTCAACTCTTCATCTTTCTCTTTTCTTCAGTGTCAGTAGAGTAATAACTGCTTTAAAGATATCTGAAAACTCATGTGTGTGATTCTAAGAGTAGCTTCCAATCTTTTTTCCTTCTTTTCTTCCTCTTTCTTTCTGCCTTCTCCTGTTTCTCTCTTCCTTTCCTTTTATTTTCACCAACCTTTTTTAAAGGAAAAAAAGAAATGAGGTGACCTCAAAAAAATTCCTAAATTTCCCACGATTTAGCAAATAGACATTGAATTTAGGTCCTTGGCATAACAATTATTGTTGTAAATTTCTATTTTTAGAAATATTAAAATAATTTATTCAAATTATCATATAAATAGAAGTAAATTAAAACTGTTGTAGAATGTTTGGGCTCCCAAGAATAAGGCTGTATCGGCCTGAGAACCTTGGTTTGAGAAATTCTGACCCAATCTTCCTTCCCCTATTGTTTTCCCTTTTGTTATCTGCTTTTCAATTGCCAAGGAAGCAAAAACTAAGATCTTACTACAGTTAGACCCAGTAAAAGGGATTTTCCACAGCCACACTTCTCATGCAATTTCTGGAGTAGTTTCAATGATAAGGTAGCTTGAAATTAAAAGTTCATTTATTGATAAAACAAAAAAACACACCAATTAAGGTCATTTCTTCATACTACTTCTTCTGATGCTTTTTAGTGTTTCACTAAAGCTTCAATATTGAACTTTGAAGTTTCTACGGAAGCAATCAGAATGCAAATATAAATAACAGAGATCTGAGCTAAACTTTTCTGAGCTTATTCCCTACATAAGAGTGTCAAGCTAGATTACAGAGCCCACTGACTCCACACAGATCATCTTTTCCCTTTTTTGACTTTTATATTATTAATTCATGTGTCATACAAAGATGCGAATTTCTCTAGATTGTAGACAGTGGCTTAAAATATTTTTCAATCAATAAGCTTTGATGCAGCTCAGATTTGAATACCTGGGCCCCTGCAATGCTAAGTGATAATCACTGGCACACCAACTGCAAGCCATTTTTTGGTACCACAGACTATCTTTTTTGGTGAAGACTTCGGCCTTCTTTTCAGAATGTTTTTAAATGCATAAGACTAAACATACGGGGTTATACAGGAAACCAATTACACTGAAAAACAGTAATAAAATATTGGATTTGTAATACAGTGGTATACACTTTTTTATTAATTTTATTTTAATGGAATATTTTAGATATACATAGTGCTAATATTCATCATAGGAATTTGTACCAGTACATAATATATCTTGCTGCTTTTTTTTCTGATTCCCCTCCCCTTCCTTCAAGCCCACTTCCCCCCTTTTTACAAAAATGTTTCCATTTTTTCCCTTCTACTCTTTCTCTTGTTCCTCTGTTCCTTTCCCCCTCCACCTCCCTCGTTCCCCTTCTCATTTGAATAATTTCTTCCCTTTCCCAATATAATACATTTTAGTCCTTATTTACACTTTCCATTTCTCACACCATAGAAACAATGCAGTATTTAAACATGTGTGTCTGATTTATTTCGCTTATGATTTTGGTCTCAAGGCACATCCATTTACCTAGAAATATCTCAAGCTTATCATTCTTTATCACAGAATAGTTCTCTATTATATTACAAAAAAACCCCACATCATCTTTATCCACTTGTTGGTTGATGGGCATTTGGACTGTTTCCAAGATTCAGTTACTACAAAATGTGCCACTACAAACATGGGTGTGCATATATCGTTCTGCTTTTGTTGAACATTTTTTCATATGTTTATTTGCTGTTTGTACTTCTTCATCTGAGAAGTGTCTATTCATTTCAGCTGCCCACTTTTGGATTGGGTCTTTAAATTTGAGGGGGTCTGATTTTTTTTGAGTTCTCTATATATTCGAGATATTAGTGCTTTGGTAGAGGAATAGCTGGCAAAAATTTTTTCCCACTCTGTGGGTTGTGTCTTTGCTCTGCTGGTGGTTTCTTTTGCTGTGCAGAAGTTTTTAAATAAGATTAAATCCCAGTTGTTGATTCTTTGTGATATTTCCTGGGCAACTACGGTTTTGTTCATAAAGTCATTGCTTATACCTACATCTTCTAGAGTTCTACCTATCTTCCAGCAGATTTAGTGTTTCTAATTTTATATTTAGATCTTTGACCCACTTTGATTTTAGCCTAGTGAATGGGGAAAGAAATGGGTCTAGTTTTAATCTTCAGCATGTGGAGAGCCAGTTTATCCAGCACCTTTTAGTAAAGAGGCTTTCTTCCAGTGAGAGTGCTTGGCACCTTTGCCAAAGATAAGGTGACTGAGATTGTTTGGACTTGTTTCTGCATCTTCTAAACTGCTAAACTGTTCCACTGATCCTTGGGTCTGTTTTCTTCCCCCAGTACCATGCTGTTTTTATTACAGTAGCTTTGCAATATAATTTTATGTCAGTGATTGTGATGGCCCCTGCTTTGCCTTTGTTGCCCAAAATTGATTTTGCTATTCTAGATTTCTTTTAGCTAATTCTGGAGGTATGCTATTGGTATTTTGATTGGGAATGCATTAAATCTGTATACCAATTTTGGGAGTATGGCTATTTTCACTATATTGGTTCTTCCTATCCAAGAACAAGGGATATCTTTCCATTTTCTGATATCTTCTTCAATCTCCTTATTCAAATTATTGTAGTTTTCAATGTATAGATCTTCTACTTCCTTCATTACACTGATTCCTAGGTACTTCATTTTTTTGGATGCTATTGTGAAAGGTGTTGTTTCGCTAATTTCTCTCTCAGTGAGTCTGTTATTTGTGTATGGGAATGCTATTGATTTTTGAGTGTTGACTTTGTACCCAGCTATGCTGCTAAATTTTCTCATTAAATCTAGAAGTCCTTTGGTGGAGTTTTTTGGGTCTTCTATGTAGAGGATCATGTCATCCACAAATAATGATAATTTAACTTCTTCCTTTCCTATCCTTAATCCTTTTATTTCTTTCTCTTATCTAGTTGCTCTGGCTAATGTTTCCAGAACCATATTGAATAAGTGTGGTGAGAGAGGACATCCTTGTCTTGTTCTAGATTTTTAGAGTGAAAGCTTTTACTATCTGACCATTTAGTATGATGTTGGCTATTGGTTTGTCATAGATGGCTTTTATTAGATTAAGATAAATACCATCTATTCCAATTTTCTGTAGGGTTTTTATCATGAATGGGCATTGGACTTTGTCAAATGCTTTTTCTGTGTCTATTGAGATGACCATACAATTTTTGTCCTTGGCTCTGTTAATATGATGTATCACATTTATTGATTTGCATGTTGAACCATCCCCACATCCCTAGGAGGAATCCTACTTGATCATAGTGTATACTCTTCTTGATGATTTGCTGCATTCTGTTTGCCAGTATCTTATTGAGGATTTTGGCATCTATGTTCATTAATGAGATTGGCTTGTAGTTCTCTTTCTTCATTGGATCCTTCTTTGGTTTTGGTGTCAGGGTAATGTTTGCTCTAGGAACAATTTTTGGAGTGCTGCTTTCCTTTCAATTTCATTGAAGAGTTTGAGAAGTAGTGGCATTAGATCTTCTTTAAGTTTCTTGTAGAATTCAGCAGTGAATCCATCAGGACCTGGGTTTTGCTTTGTTGGGAGGTTTTTAATTACTTCTTCAATTTCAGTGGCTGATATTGGGTTATTTAGAGTTTTTATATCTTCTTGATCCAGTTTTGGTAAATTCATATGTATCTAGGAATCTATTTCTTCTGTGTTTTCCGTCATATTAGAATAAAGGTTCTCGAAGTGCATAATGTTGATATTCTGGATTTCTTCAGGATCTGTGATTTCACTCTTTTCATTCCTAATAGCAAGGATTTGAGTCTCTTCTTTCCTTTTTTTGGATAAGGTTGGCTAAGGGTCTGTCAATTTTATTTAATTTTTCAAAGAACTAACTCTTCATTGATTCTTTGTATTGTTTTCTTTGTTTCGATTACATTAATTTTGTCTCTGATCTTTATAATGTTCTCTCTCACGTGAACTTTGGGCTTCACTTGCTTTTCTTTTTCTAGAAACTGGAGGTTCAACATTAGGTTGTTTGAGCTTGCTCTGTTTTTCTGATATATGGGAGTTCAATACTATAAATTTCCCTCATAGGAAGGCTTTCACTGCATCCCATAAATTTCAGTAACTTGTATTGGCATTATTATTCAATTGTAGAAACTGTCTATTACTTCCTTAATTTCAGCTGTGACCCACTGATTGCGGAGGAGGGTACTATTAATTTCCAAGTGTTTATGAAGTTTTTGTGGTTCCTTTCGCCATTTATTTCCAATTTCAATGCACTATGGTCTGATAATATGCATGGGACAATTTTGATTCCTTTGCATTTACTTAAGCATGTTCTATGAGGTAGTATGTGGTCTATTTTGGAGAAATTCCTGTGTGCAGCTGAGAAGAGTGTGTAGTCTGATGTTGTGGGGTGGAATACTCTGTATACACCTACTAAATCCATTTGTTTAAAAGTTTAGTTTAGCAGGTACAAAATAACCATGTTGATTATGATCATTATGTATACAATGTACCAATACATGTTCTTGGTAAAAATAAAAAAAAAAGTTTAGTTTAGTTCTGATATTTCCTTGACTTTTTGTCTAGTCGATCTGTCTGTTTGTGACAGTGAGGTATTAAAGTCCTCCATTACAATAGTATTAGTGGCTATTTGGTTTTTCATGTCTGTTAATATTTGTTGTATGTAGTTAGGCACTGGTATTTGGTACACATATATATTTATGATTGTCATCTCTTCTTGCATTGTTCCCGTTACAAGGATGTAGTGACCTTCTTCATCACTCTTAGTCTTCACTTGAAATCCACTCTGTCTGCAAATAGAATAGTGACACCTGCTTTTTTCTAGATTCCTGTCACATGAAGTATTGTTTTCCATCCTTTGACTTTCAGTCTGTGAATTTCTTTTTCAATTAAATGTGTTTCTTGTATGCAGCATATTGTTAGTTCTTGCTTCTTGACCCATTTTGCCAGTCTGTTTCTTTTGATTGGTGAATTGTGACCATTTAGCTTGATGGTTATACCTGATATATGTTGACTTATCCTTGTCATGTTATTTTCCTGTTGTTGGTTCCCTGTTTAATTACTTGCCATACCTGATGAATTCATTCTGTTGTTTCTGGAGTTGTAGTCCTCATTTTCCCTTTTAGAATGTCCTTCAGAATATTTTGGAGTGCTGATTTGGTGGTCACAAATCTCTTCAAATATTGTCATGGAAGCATCTTACTTCTCCATCAATTTTGAAAGATAGTTTTGCAGGGTACATCAATCTGGGCTAGAGGTTATTTTCTTTTAGGGCTTGACATACTTAACTCCAAACTCTCCTTGACATGAGGGTTTGTGTTGAGAAGTCTACTGTAATTTTGATGAGCTTTCCTTTACAGGTTATTTGTTTCTTTTTTCTAACAGCTTTTAATATTCTGTTCTCATACTGAATTTCTGGAATCTTGATTATTGGCCCTGGGGTAGTAGATTTTTCTAGATCATGGCTAATTGGAGTTCTAAATTCATGCCTCACTTATCTGTATGTCCAGTTCTTTTTCCATACTTGGGAAGTTTTCTGCCATTACTTCTGTGAACAGGTTTTTTATGTCATTTGTACTATCTCCTGCTTTTTCTTTGACTCCAGTCAATCTTATGTTATTCTTCTTTGTGTCATCTAGCAGCTGTTGGACTGATTTTTCATGGTTTCACACCATTTTGAAGAACTCTCTCTTTTCATGATCATTTACCACAATCTTGTCTTTTATATCTGAAATTGTGTCTTTACATTGTTTCATTCTACTGCCTATACTTTCAATGGAAGTTTAATTTCCTGAACACATGTTTGAATCTGTTTCATGGATTCCATTTCTTTCCTATGTTGGGCATTTATGGTTTCCATCCTTTTCCTAAGCTCCTTTTTTTTTTAAAATTTGTATCTACTCTAGAGTCACTAATCATGTCTTCCATTCTGGAAATGATTTGTGTCGATTTTTTCTAGAGCCTTATTCATCTGCTTTGTTACTTCTGTTGTTACTGCTTCCAAGAGTCTGGGTGGGAAGCTTTCAGACTGTTCTTCTTAATTACCTCTTGGGTTTGCCTTTGGCAAGCTCAAGGTCTGGGGTTGCATCTTGTTTGTGTGTCTTCTCACTCTCTATTTTTTCCTTTTTAGTTTAATTCCTGAGTTGATGCTCATGAATTTCCTATGGCAGGTAGCTTCACTGTTAATACTGAGAACCCTTTGGAAATGACTACATCCTCAGACATGTCTTCCAGGTGTAGCTGGTTTTTGGGTTTTGAGTCTGTTGTAAGATCCTACCTCTTCAATTTTGGAGGGCTGAAAAGTTGCTATTTGGCCAGCCCCTGTTTCTTTGACCCTGGCCTATACTGTTGTTTATGACCTGCTGCCAATCTCAGTCTTAGCATACAAGGAAGAACTCATTAGAATAATTCTGTCACCTTGACTAAAGTAGTACAATCAGCAACAACAGCATCCAACACTCACAGAATGACAAACTGTGGTAATTATCAATGTCCCTCCTTTAACCATATGAATTAGATTTCTGGTTATACAACAATATTCAAAATAACCCAGAAACCTGTATACAGTAAGTATGCCCTCAATGCAGCAATTTTACCTTCAGGAGAGAAATACAAAAGGGAGTAGGAAGAAAAAAATAGAGAAACAGAAGAAGAGAAAGAGATGAAAAGCAAGGTTGGAGGACAGGGTAAGATTACACAAACTTTGGGAAACTAGGATAGAAAACAGTAGGGAAAGAGAAGGAAGAAATAAAAACAAGGATAGAACAAAACAATAACAAAAAACTAGAATTTCACTTTCATATAAAAAGAAAAAAAAAAGAGAGGAGAGGAGAAGAGAAAAAGGCAAGCATTAACAACAATAGGGAAAAGGAAAAAAAAGTCTGCTTCCAGGTGTGTATCTGGAAGTCAGAAAAGCCACTGACTATCACTGGTAGTCAAAGTAGGCAGGCCCAGGTCCTTGTTGATTAATCCCAGCAGTAGATTTATGGCAGGGTAGTGGGTGCTTCCAGCTGGGTTCAATAGTAAGGATTCACCAATTCCACTAAAGCTCAGCCTGGTCTCTAGCTGTGGGGTTGGAACTTGATTTGTTCAGCTGGGGACACACTGTGTGTCTCCCACCAGCTTGACTCAGTTCCCTGCCAGTCTGAACTTGTCTCCTTTCCCTCCAGCCAACTTGAACTCTGCTCCACTTTGCTGTGGCATGAAAAGCCACTGGCAGCTTTTCTGAGTTCTAAGGTCAGCCCCTTTCCAAGATGGCGACCAGCTGATCGCCCTCTCCTGGGGGACGTCTGAACCTAGGTAACTCACCAGCCACTGCAGTCTGCTGTGTCCACCACTCTGCTCCACTTGTGTGTCTTTCTGTGGAGGCCTCTGATATCACCTCTGGTCACCAGTAGTCACTCACTGTGTATCTGGAGGCTCAAGCTGCGTCACCTATGTTGAGAGCTGCAGCTGCGAGCTGGGGCTCTTCGAAAAAGCACTGTCCACCTGCCACCTCCTTTTTCTATGCAGATGTCTCTTCTTTTGCTCTCCCGTGGGCTTCAACTCTCATTTCAGATCCCTGCTAGGCCCTGCGAACATACTTCCCTCCTTCTCTTCTCTACATTGCTATATTCCAGTGTCAGGACAACAAATCTCGGAGAAGCTTTTTCTGGGCTTCTCACTGCTCTGCCATCTTCTTGGAAGTCTGGTGTATGCTTTTATATGCATTCATTGATAAATAACATGTCATAGTGGCTACTCAAACCATTACTGTTATTTTAAAGTAGTGATAAATATAAATGGTATTTTAAGATACCTTCATCAACTGTGACAAAAAATTATCTGTGACTGCTATTAGTGACTAGGCTTCAGGTCCTGCTAATACTATTGTAGTTGCTTTCACCAATATTTGAAAAAAATATGAATTTTATTAAGGGCCTAGTGAAAATAGATAAAAATTTTCAAATTGAAGTTCTTAGATCTTTGAATTCCACCCACAGACCATATGGAGGCCTGCAGTCTCTCCTCAGAAACCTAATGGTGATTTCCTCTTAGCAAAGTTCAGTTCTATAAGTACCACACTATTCATTTATTAACCCTTTTCTCTATGCATATGTACAGAAGTAGTAGTCAAAATATCAAACAACTAGTATAGCATAGCCAGCTACCAATTAGGACTGCCTGGAGAGTCCATGCTGTGCCATTCTTCAATCCCTCTGGTGCTGTGTATATATTTGTGTGTGTGTGTATTTTTTTTACTGAAATAAATATTTCCACATTTTAATAATTGGTATAGTGACAATATCAGCTGCATGCCAGCCATCCATGGACAGGAATATAATTAGAAGTGGGGTGTATTTAAATGTATGAGTTTTGCCCTGGATAGCATCAAGTGCCTCATCTTAATGAGTAAGAAGCAAGCATATAAGGGGGATGAATGTGAGGGTAATGAGACGGTACTCAGTTACAATGAAGCAAGCTGCCTGCTTCTGAAGGGCCCATTCTTTCTGTGCTAATCCCTCTGAAAGAGTTTCCATTGAGGGCTCCTTCATAAGTAGAGCTGTCTACTCTACTGACAACTTTTTTAAAGAGGTAAACTTTCTCAGTCTACAGCTAGAAATACTTGAAGAAAAATAACTCTCTTTTTAGAGGTCATTTGGGATCTAACATCCCTCTGGTTGGAGCTTTGAAGCAGTGAGAAGGGTTGTATAGTACACCCCTATAATTTAGAAAGACTGGCAAAGATAGTGTGACTTAGAAACATTAAGTCATCAATACAGCTAGGTGAAGAAGAATCCTTGGAGGCTATTCCTTCTAGCAGTTATCTTCTGTGTGGAAGTATTGAGCTCTTGTTTCCTTTCGGACACTTATTTAAAACACCCTTGAAAGAGATAAATTGTTAAATGGTGGGAAATGTATATAACAACACATGAAGTATGTTTTTGTGTAAGTATCTTCTAAAAAGTAGTTTGTAGAAAATTGAAAAGCTAATTCTAAAATTCATACGGAAATGCTACCAACTCAAACTAGTTAAAATAATCTTGAAAAAGTTAAACAGTACCAATGAATGCATACATTGTGATTTAAAATTTTACCATAAAGCTATAATAATCAGTACAGTGTGGCACAGACATATGCACAGACAGACAGATCAATGGAATCATCAAGAATCCAGAAACAAACCATCATATTTATGGTCTTGATTTTGACAGAGATGAAAGGCAGTTCAACATGGATCAACCTCTTAGAGGAAAGCACAGGCATACATCTTTGTGATCTTGAGTTAAGCAATGATTTCTTAGGTATGACACCAAAAGCACAAATGCTAAAAGAAAAAACTGGTAAGTAAACTGGATCAAAATCAGAAACATTTGTGCTTAAAAGGACACAATAAGAAAGTGAAAGCATGACCCAGAGATGAAAGAAAATATTTGCAAATCATACACATGTAACAAAAATCTTATATTCGGAATATATAAAGAACTCTTACAACTCAATGATAAAGGGACAACTCAATTCAAAATGAGAAAAGCATTGGTAAAGGCATTTCTAGAAAGAAGATCCACAAATGGCCATTAAACACATGGAAAAATGTTCAAAACAACTGGTCATAAAGGAAATGCAAATCAAAACTACAATGAGATAAAATTTCATGCACAGTAGAAGGAATATCAAATGTTGGCAAGGATGTGGAGAAATTAGGATCCTTATATATTGCTGGGTAGGAATGTAAAATGGTGCCTTCATTTTGGAAAATAGTTTGACAGGTCTTCAATTTGTTAAATGAAGAGTTACCATATGACTCAGCAATTCCATACTTATGTAAGTGCACAGAGAAATGAAAATATATGTCCACACAAAAACTAGCACAGAAAATGTTCAGAGCAGCAGTATTCATAATAGCTAAAGAGTAGAAACAATCCAAATATCTGATAACTGAAAATAAACAAAGTGTGCTATATCCATAATGAAATATTATTTGGCAATGAAAATAAATTAGTATGATTATATATTTCAATTAAGTATAGATAAATGAAAAAAACCCACTATGCTAGGTTTAAAAAGCCAATCACAGAAGATGTACATCTCATTTACATAAAATATCCAGATTAGGCAAATTACAGAGACAGAAAGCAGAATAGTGGTTACCTAAGGTTGGATGAAGGTGAAGGGGTGGGAAGGGGTAATTTCTGGTATAGGGCCAAAAGTAGGGAATGACTACTAATGGGTACAAGGTTTCTTTCTAGGGTGATGAATATGTTCTACGGTTAGATTATGGTGATGATTGTACAATCTTTTGAATATATTAAAACTCACTTGATTCTGTGCTCCTCCCTCACAAGGACTCATGTAGAAGAGGAAATAGAGACTTTTTCACACTTTGTATCTTTCTATACCCTTGTAATTTCCTTATTATGTGCTCTATTACTCCTCACTCCTTATCAATAGCTATTATCTCTGCAATAGTTTAAAGGGAAAGGCTGTTTCTGATTTCTTCTTTATACTTCCCTGTATGAATTAAAAATAAAACTTACTGCTTTAATGTTATTTAAAAGGAAACAGATGAAAAGTATTATATATTTTTAGTCTCTATTAAAACTATCATACAGGCTAGGTTAAATAGATATGAAGAGCATTTTAAAATCTGGCTGAATTTGTTGCTCTTTTATCAAAAGTTTGTCATACTGTATGATACTTTGTTTAGCCAATTCTTCTGACCTCTTATAAAACTGACTTACTCTACACAGTCCTTTGGCGATCTGGAAGTTCAGATACCACAGGCTGCCTCTGAAGGTTATCTGGAAGCTTTAAACCAAATGTACTATATAACACTAACCAGGACATATAGTATTTTTCAGGACTGGTAGTAATTCTGTGCGATAGTCTAAATATACTCTTAATCTTCAATTCTTGTCCATTTTTCCTTCTATTCATCCCCCCACTACCTTTCTGTACAAAATCCAAATGTCCATCTTTGGTATCATTGCAGACTGTCTCCTAGACTGAACCCCAGACCTGAGACATGAAAAAGAAAAATGTGGGCCTGAGAAGGTTCTGCTATTCTGCCTCAAAGATTCCTGTGGAAAGCCCACCCTAAAATGAAGTGCATGACTGTCATAGTTCAGACTTGTCTTTTGTAAGTCCCCAATTTTCTCTTTAATTCTAGAATGTTATGAGAATCACATTCTAGAATTTAGGCCTGATTTTTAAAAAACTTTCCTCCCTCAGTTATCGGTCAAGCACAAATCACTAATCAGATACAGTTCCAATTTCTTAGCATGGCATTGAAGGTCCTCAGATCCTAAAATTATATTACTCCCAAGGTACTCTGCATTTCACCCACAACTATTTATAGTCATACCCCATGTGTCTAGGGTTTATGTGAACTGTTCCCTTGGGTTACAGTAGTCTATTCATAGTTTTCTGCTTACTGTGATTCCTCTCACTCTTAGTTTGGATACCACCTTCTACATAAGGCTTCTATGAATTTCCATGTTATTCCCTTCTTTCCATACTCACAGCGTGCTAATATTAAACTATTTACTCATTTCATGCTGCCTTGTATTGGTTAGTTGTGCACACGTCTGTCTTACACAGAGTGTAAGTTCACTGAATGCTGGGCCCATGTATGGATGGATCACTGTAGATTTTCTGTTCTAGCAAAATGACTGGCAAATAGCATGTACTCAATGACTGTCAGTGAGCTAGTTAACCAAAGAGCCTGCCAAAGTTTGGCTTTTAAAGACATACTGGAAGAGAAGCAGAGCGAAGATCACTTCCTGCAGGTTTGTGTAACTAAGAGCAGACTCAGAGAGAAGGCATTTCTTAAATGCCCTCACAAGTCCTTCCTCCATAGGAGAAACGCTACATCAAAGATTTACAAGATGTTGCCATTCTTATCGTAGAAAGCAGCTCTCAAAAGGCTAATTGGTAACAAATGGGATCTTACATGGCTGTCAAAGATTTTTCTGGATGAGCACAATCTCAACTCCCTATATCCAGTTATGTATTATCATGATCACAATACAGCTAACAAATATAGAGAGAAGTCCAAATTGAGGTGAACTTCTTGAAGGCAGTGAGTCGCCTGACTTTATTTTGTTTTTGTGGTATGAGTTTTTTGTTTGGATTGTCATAGAAGTTATTACAAGGAAACTGTAAAGTGGATGTAATTTTAAAACCAAGAAGTGCCATTAAAGTTGGAGGGGTGTGATTGGGGATTCAGCTCAGTGGTAGAACACTTGCCTAGTAAGCACAAGGCCCTGAGTTCAGTCCCCTGCACCAAAAACAAAAAACAAGCAAACAAACAAAAAAGAATTAAAGCTGGAGAGGAAAGAAGACTGCAAAATTTTTAGTTGGCTAGAAGCAGATAGGGAAAACCAAATAGAACAGAATATAGATGTGGAATGAAGATGATATGGAAAGAAATATCCTTCTGTTGCTCTTCATCAATGAATCCTTCCATCTGAATATTTTCTAATTCAGGGATTGTGCTACAGGGAAACACTGATGATGAAAGTTAGGATCTTAGCATTATAGAACTTGATTATTACATTACAGCACGAGACAATCAAATTACACAGAGCAATGTTCTGTCTGTGATGAATGCTTAGGAAGAAGGCATATGATATTATAAAAAGGATATAGTGGGGGGATTTCATTTCGTAAAGGAGCTAAGTAAGACTTCCCAGATAGAATGGGGATCTGAAGGAATGGGCATTAATCACATTTCTGTTTGCAGGGAGGTTTTTGGAGAGGTGAAGTTAGTGAAGAAAGGAAGAACTTACTGCTGTTTTCTGTCATTCTCAGGAGGCTCCATCAGGTAATTATGTGACACTTTTTTCTAGACTATACTATGTGATGATTAATGATGTCTAGAACCTACAAACCTTACATGTAAACACAAGTACATGAAATCAACATATAATTTGAAAGAATTAACACATAATATACCACATTATTTAATCATTTAGAAGTTGTTCTATATAAATGGAAAGTTTGACAATTAAGAAGTTTAAGGAAGAATCTGCTCATTTGTGAAGCACTGATTAAGTACTAAACTGAAAAAATATGCTACAAATGAGGTCAAACCATTTTAATCTTGTGTCTTTCTCTTAGAGGAAGTACATTAACATTAGCTGTTACTGTATTGGTACCTGGTTGGTGCCACAGCATATGGTCCCTTTATAAATATTATTTCATAGTCCCAGAATTTTAATAACAAACTATTTTATAGTTAAGAATCAGGTTCAGAATGCTGCTTACTAATTTATTTTTCCTCTGCAACTCAGCACTACCTTCACTTCTCCCATCTTTTAAATTTCTCATCATTCCTGGAAGCAAGTATTACCCTGATTCTAAAACCAGAAAAAGATCCCACCAAAAAAGAGAACTACAGACCAATTTCTCTAATGAACATAGATGCAAAAATTTTTAATAAGATACTAGCAAACAGAATGCAACGGATTATCAAGAAGATTATATACTACGACCAAGTAGGATCCATCCCAGGGATGCAGGGATGGTTCAACATACGCAAATCAATACATGTAATACACCATATCAACAGAATCAAGGACAAAAATCACATGATCATCTCAATAGAGGCAGAAAAAGCATTTGATAAAGTCCAACACCTATTTATGATAAAAATCCTACAGAAATTAGGAATAGACGGTCTATATCTAAATTTGATAAAAGCCATCTATGACAAACCAACAGCCAACGTCACACTAAATGGTCAGAAACTTGAAGCTTTCACACTAAAATCTGGAACGAGACAAGGCTGTCCACTATCACCACTATTATTCAATATAGTTCTAGAAACATTAGCAAGAGCAATCAGGCAAGAGAAAGAAATAAAACGGATAAAGATAGGAAAGGAAGAAGTTAAACTATCATTATTTGCAGATGACATGATACTCTACATAGAAGACCCCAAGAATTCTACCAAAAAATTTCTAGATTTAATAACTAAATTCAGTTGCATAGCTGGATACAAAGTCAACACCCAAAAGTCAATAGCATTCCTATATACCAATAACAAACTCACTGAGAAAGAAATAACAGAAGTTATTCCGTTCACAATTGCATCGAAAAAAATGAAATACTTAGGAATCTATCTAACAAAACAAGTAAAAGATTTTTTCATTGAAAACTACCGTACTCTAAAAAAGGAAATTGAAAGAGATTTCAGACAATGGAAAGACATCCCATGTTCGTCGGTAGGAAGAACCAACATAGTGAAAATGGCCATACTTCCTAAATTACTATACAGATTTAATGCAATTCCAATCAAAATTCCAACAACATACTTCACAGAATTAGAAAAGGCAATCATGAAATTTATCTGGAACCAGAAGAGACCAAGAATAGCAAAAACAATTCTGGGCAACAGAAATAAGGCAGGGGGCATCACAGTCCCT
>PVJO010016623.1:0-41516 GCA_004026905.1 Hystrix cristata
AAATGGATCAAAGTTAAAACTCAGCTAGTTAGAATTTTGGACACATATTTTTCACATTAAAGGGTTAGTCGAGTCCCATATGTCAATTTCACATGCAGGGCAATTTCCTGGCTGAATATTTAAAATTTCAGTCCTCTGAGAACTCTAGCAAAAGGTCCTTTCTTGCCCATAAAGTTTATCTTGCACAAAAGACCAACATTTGGAACCTGAGTCAATCTGCCCAGAAAGAGAGCCATGTGGCCCTCCAGACATGTCACTTTCATTGCTATTCTTAATCACATTCTCGGGACAGGTGGAAGAATGACTTCATTGCACCTTGCAGACTTTCTCCACAAGCACTTCCTTCCAAGAGAAAACCAAGCCTGTTATCAAATAGCTGGACAACAATGGTCTGAAAATGGTACTGACAAACATTTATGAATAATGTAAAAATAGTCATTTTGAAATAGAAGCTGTTTCCCACAAAACACTAAACATTGTGAACACTAAAACCTATCAGGACTCAGCAGCAGGAGGGTAGAAGTAAGGAGTATCAGTCAGGTGAACCAGTAAATTTTCTTGCTAAATAAATTTTGGTGTCGGAAAGGTTCTTCTCTGTTACCCTCAACTGTCAACAGCTTTCAAAATTGCTTGGAGAAAGATTTTCCAAACTACCCAAACCCAGAGAGGTTAATTTCAGGCAGCTGGGATCCTGGACTTGAAGCCACACAGATCGACCCTAGAGAGAGTGTTTGTTCCCAGATACCTCGAGCAACTGGGTTTAGAATCCTCACTGCAGCCCCTGCTAATGGATCGGATAGCCTTGAGGGAGAGAGGGAGGCTGGCTGCATATGGCCTTGTCCATCAGGAAGGTGGTGAATGTTGGATTCTTGCCAAATTCTCAGCATTTTTCTGTGTTTAGATAAGTCTATGTGAAGATAAAACTAGACATGCGTACTGCATGTTATGGCTTGTATCTAGCCTCATGTAGTCATAGGTGGGGTTTTGTGGAGGTGGCTGGATCTAGGGTGTGTGATGCTGAGATCGAGGATGTTATTCTGGGATTGATTCATGATACAATACTAGGAATAAGGGTGTGAATGCTACCCAGGTAACCTGGATAAAATATAAGAGACAGAAAGAGGGCTCCTGCTTGTTGCTTGCTGCTTGCTACTTCACTGCTGTGTATCTTCCGCCTGCCCTGCCTTGCCATGAACTATTTCTCCTCTGTGATGCCCCTCTGCCATGCCACCCTGTCTTGGAGCCAGCCAACTATGAACTGAAACCTCTACAAACTGTGAGCTAAATAAGCCTTTCTCCTTAACTTTGGGTGCCAGTATTTTGTCTCAGCAACAAAAAAACTAACTAAGCCACTACACGTAGGGTAAGGTGTTTAATGCTTCAAAGGTAACTTGAAGTAATTTACAGGAGGGTAGCTCTTCTCCAGGTATGTTGGGGAAGAGCTAAGGTAGTGTTATGGCAACAGACCACCTGGATGAGGCTTCACTATCATTGCTTTTGTTGGGGGTGGTGACTGTCTTGGATTCCTGAGACTCTGCGGTGAGAAGCAGCTAGGATGACAACCTGTATGTGCTGTTCACAGCTCAGGGGGAGGGAGCAGCCAAGCAGGCACTCCAACCAGGGGCAAGTCTCCTCCTTTCTGTTGGAGGGAAAGCTATGTGGGCCTTTGAGGAACTGGCATGGTGCCCAAAGCCCATGGTGGGTCGAACCCACAATGAAAATGAGATTGTAATGAATTATAATTAAGTGGGCTCACTTGCATGTGTTTAAAATATTCTCTAGTGCACGCATCCCAGGGCACGGCTTAGTCGTTGGGGGTGGGTGCTTTTTGTGGGTTTGAGGAGTGAGGTTGGGTGCCCCAGAAGCCCGAAGCACCTGTACTCTCTCATCTTTCCCAGCTGCAGTCCAGTTGTCCGAGCCAGGCACTCTCTGTAGCTTTGGAGAGCCAGCTTCTCCTACCTCTACCCTTCACACCCACCCCAGAGGAATAATCTCTCTGCCTCCAACCTTATCGCTACCATAATCAGAAACATGGGCAGGAGCAAGACTGCTGGGAAGATTGTCCTGACTACCATTTAGGAGGAAACATTACCTCCACCAACCAGCAGAGAAAACCCAGGGTCGCCTCAGCTTCCATGTGGCCACGTGTGTCTCGTGAAGATGTACCACTCCCAGAGGGCTGAGACCCTTGAACAGTGAGAACTGAGAGAGGTAGTGAGGACACGGAACTTCCTGTATCACCTGTGACCTTGTCATCCCACGTGCTGCTGCCAGGGCCCAGCGTGCAGGTGGTGTGGCCACAAGGTCCTCAACAGGCTGAGCAGATGTTAGCTGGACTTTGAGACATACGAACCTATCTTCTTTAGGAATCACCCACACTTGGGGAGCTCACTGATGTGGCATTTTGCCAGTGTGTGGCACATCCTGGGTGTGCACGGAAGGAGGCGGATCTGTGGGTCTTCACAGCATGGTGCCTGGAGAGTTCCATCAGGGTCTCGGCCTCGGGGGTGCAGGTCACAGGCAGCGCAGGCTGCTGCAGCCAATCCACCGTCTCTGGAAGCCTTGCGGGCCTGGCCTCAAGCTCCTTATGAATGAGCTTTTCATTATTTAATATGATTGAAAAAAAAAACCTGTCCAATATGAAATTCATTGCATAAGCTTTAATCATGAGTTTTATCAGTAGAAAGAAACATTTATGACAATTACCAATTCAAAAACTAATTAAAATAAAGAAAACACAGAAAGCTAGGCTTGATCATGGGAAAAACAATGACCGTTTTCTTTACTGTAATTTTCTTTATTTAAAAGTATGGAAGTGTTCAAATGGGAAAGGGGACAATGGAGGGGAAGGGGAAAGGAACAGAGGAGCAAGAGAAATAACAAATGGAAGGAAAACATGGAAACAAAGCTTTTGTAAATAAGGAGGGAGGAGGGGGTGAGGGGAGGGGAATGGGAAAAAAAGAAGCAACAAGGTATATCATGTACAGGTACAAATCCCCCATGATGAATGTTATCACTATGTACATCTAAAATGTACCATTAAAAATTTTTTTCCCAACAATAATAAAAAAGTATGTTTTTGATAGAAAAATTATGTGTGCTCAGAATAAAATCTGCCACGCTCCTAACCTTCATTCCTATTCCCCTGAGAGCATCATTGTGAATATTTTCTGGTGTTTATATAGCTCTCCTTGTATGTGTGTGTCAACAACAGCCTTCACTTATTATACTTTGACATTTTTCCATAGTGAAAACTACGGGTATGTCATAAAATCTGCATAAATTCCATTGAGTCACTGTGTCGTAATTAATTTAAGTACTCCCCTGTTGATGGACAGTGACGTTTCTCCAAATTTTATTAATTTAAGAAATGTTACCTTAAAGGTCCTCATATTCACCTCTTTTTCTGCTTGAATGGTAGACTGAGGACACACAGTCCTCACAAGGATCAAGATGGAGGACACGGTGCCAAAGACATGGTGCCAAAGGTCAGGCAAAGGGAGGTGCCTACGTGCATTTCTCCATCAGCCCAGTGAAGGATGTTACGGCACATGTAATTTTTTCCAATCTGAATGTTGAAAACTTGTCCCACATTGCTTTAACTTCCATCTTATTATGAATGAAGTGGAACACAGTCCCATGTGATGGTTGATATTTCTATTTCTTTTCCTGTAGATTTACAATTTGAACAGGTTTTTAATTCACAGTGCCTCAAAAGTTCTCTTAGTTTCTGCCAAGTTTCCTTAGTGGTTACAAAATGTTCATTTTTAATTTTATGTATATTTACTTTTCTCAGTCCATGTCTGCAGTGTATAATGTTAACGTTCCTTGTGTGGAGTTGTACTGTACGTGACACATCTTAGTTACCTTTTTCATACCCTTCTCCCTCCCCTCCCTCTCCTCTTTCTTCATTTCTTGTTCCTCTTCCCATTTGAGAAAGATCTATCTCCCTGCTTCCTATTATCTATCTTTCATTTGGCTCTTTATTTATAATTTGGGTTTCTCACATAACAGAAACTGTGACATTTAAGCTTGTGCCTGATTTCTTTTACTTAACATTATGATCTCAAGATGCATCCATTTTCTTACAAATGACTTAAGTTTGTCCTTCATGGCAGAGTCACACTCTACGGTGAGTGAGCACCATGTTTTCGTCTTCTGTTGATCTGCTGATTTTGTACCCTCTCATCACCCCCGACCACAAGTCCAGAATCAACACACTTTTGCCACATTCAGAAACTGTTATAGGAACGGAGGTGGGGGGGGTGGAGAGAGAACCGTGGAGAAGCCCAACCTCCAGACTGGTGGAATTTTGAGTTACACACCTAGAAGAGAGTTTTAAACGCCCTGGCCCACCATCCTGCCGGGGACTGATGTCAGCAGCAATTCCAGGATTTCCAGCTGACCGGGCAGTAGTAGCAGCCTTAGAGGATGCAGAGGGCTAAGCAGCATCTTAGAACTAAGTCGATTTGAAGGCAAAGGCATTTGTGCTCCCCCATCCTCCTGGACGGGTCCTTACAAACCCTAATCGAGCACCCACGCCTCTTTTCCTCACCTGCCCCGAGGACACTGTACACCTGGGAGAATGGCCTCGGTCCTCGGCTTGTCCTGTCCTGCCTGTGTCCCTGGGTGACAGACGACAGGTGGGGAGGATTGTCCTGGCCCTGTCGCTGGGCTGGGTCTGTGAGCCTCCCAGATTTGACCCACTCTGCTGTAGGAGGCTTGCCAACTCCATACAGCCAAAGCTTTCAGGACGAGTCAGAAAGAGGCACAAGTGGGGTTCATTGGGCTAAGACAGAGAGAGTAGCACACACTCAAGAGAGAAGCGTGAGTGCTTGGAGAAACATAATGCATTAAAGTTTGGAACTGAAAACTTTTATACTCCCCCCACCATATAAAAACAGTCCCAGCCCTGCACAGGCTTTTTCTTTTTTTGAATAAGTGATTTAAACACCTTTTGATTTTTTGTTCATTTTGGGTTTTTCTTTTTTTTTTTTTGTTTTTTTTTTTAGGTTTTTTGAGGAGAGTCTCACCAGGAAGTGGAGGCTGGCCTTGAACTCACTATGTAGCCCAGGCTGGCCTCAAACTTGCTGTGATCCTCCTGCCTCAGCCTCCCAAGTTCCAGATGTTGGGCATGCGCCACTATGCCTAGCCGTTTTTGTTTCTGAACAAATGACTTAAACATTCTCTGGATTTGCTCGTCCTCAAGTGATGAGTCTGGTAGGCAAGAGGTGCAAGTCTGGCCAAGGACAGTGACACCGGGACAGTCCTTACCTCAGTGGCAAGTCTTTTTCCTCATTTTCTTAATTGAGCCAGTTTATTGCTTTTTAGTAATAGGTCAGCAAGGGAAGAGGTGCAAATCTAGCCACGGACTGTTGCCATGAGGCTGTCTTGGCCGACTTTGGCTAAGTCTTGGAAGTTGCAATCTTCTTACAATGTTTGGTTATGATTTCCTCGGCACCTTTCTAGCTATCCTTTGTCTCCTGTCCTGCCTCAGTCTCACTGGCTGCCCTGACTGCTTTGCTTACCAGGCAATGAGGGAGGCCCCCCGCTGTGGGTCAGGACTGGGCAGGGGCAGTCAAGAGGAATCCTGAGCCAGAATCCAGCTGCCTCTCAGTTAGGACCTCCTTCCACCCTCCATTTCTAAAAACAAATAAATATTTTTATCTAGAGTGATTGATCAGTCATTAGCATTTCACCTCTTGCTGGAACACAAAAGCAGGGAGGGAAGGAAATACAGAGAAACATAAAAGTCATGACAGTCGGTGCTCAGTTTCCCTTTAGACAGAGAAGGGGCTCTGCTCTTCTTCTGCAGCCGGGAGAGTGATTTATGGGTGCACAGGACCTTGGTCCCAGGACTGTAGCTGCGTGCCCTGTGGGAGGGGCCTCACGACCTAGCCCTTCACACTTGTCCTGTGGCCTAGATGCTTACTTGACATTCCTGGAGTTTAGGGGATGAAGAGACCTAGAGGTTTAAAAATGTGTGAGAAGAGCTTCAAGTTCATAGCTTTTAAGATAGAAAGTAATATAGTCTCCTTTACTCTTTTTTTAATCATTATTTTTTAAAAGCAGGTAGCTATGTATGTTTAATCAATGTGTCATGCTGGGAAGGCAAATCACTATGCAAATTACACCCATGTATTCTCAGTTTACACTCAGAAAGAGCACTTTTTGACAAAATTTGGGAGTCAGTACAAGGAGAGATATACTTTTATTGATTGCAAATAGCAGATTACCCAGCAGGCTCCAGGGGAGTAAATCAGCAGCATTTTAATAATTCTATTTACATTGAGAAAACAAAATAAGAGGTTTCCACTGAATAAATACGATTCAATGTTTATCCAATGATGAGTATAAATTGGGAAAACTTACTTTTCAGAAACTCCAAGGTCACTTAATCCATCTTTGAAAATAGAATTTTCTTACAAAAGGAGTTGTGATTTTTTTTTTTTTGAGTACTGTGGAAACTAATCCTTGAGATGCTTGAACAGTAAATTTCCTGTAGTCCCTATTTTAGTCATTTCCTACATTCCGTGCACAGGACGTGGGAAGAGCGGCTGTTTCCCCTTTATCTAATCTGTCTCTAACTTTGGAAGCTAAGGTTAAATTCAACTGCATTCTCACCCATGACATGACAGACGTGAATCAGCCGGAGCAACTGCCCAATTAATTTTTGGAGGAGACGCTATCCTCTCCAGTAATGGCAAAGGGCTGGAGGAAGAGATAAACTATTTTATTCTTTATCTGAAAAGATAAAAGTTTTTCTAATATGAGTAAAGAGGTACTATAAATAGTTTCAAGGTGGTATCACACAAATATGAATTTTATCATAATAATGATCATCCTTTCCACAGTAAAATTTAATTGTTAAATATTTAACTAGTAACAGTGCAATAAGAATGATATTCTTTCCCTCATGTATGAAGCTGACGTTATTGATCTGGACACACTAAACCTGCCACTTGGGTTACCGTCTAGGAATGAGACACGTGAAATTTTCTGTTTCTTATAATGCAAGTGAGGAAGGAATCGAGAAAATAATACTTAGCTTAAAATAAGAAACTAGATGGAAACTGTGAAAAGGAAGCTGTCACCGGCCACTGAGCACCTAAGCCGTCTGCAGGAGTGAGGTACAAAGATAACAAAACAAGGAGCAAGGGCCTCGCTGCTCTCAGGGCCAAGAAATGGAGACAGCTTATACCTTCCTGCGGGGCTGCAGCGCCGAGCCCCTTCCTGCGAAGGAGAGAAGTCCTTTCCACCTGCCCGTCCACCTCCAGTTCCGGGCTCCGTCTTACCGGGAAGGGCTACCTCGTGGGGCTCTGGGCTGGGCAGCTGCTGTGCTCGCTGGCAGGGACAACCTCATCACTCGGGATAGTTGTCCTCGGATGAACTGGGAAGGATAAGAAATGAACACGCGGAGGGTCAGCGATGTGACAGTGGTCAACACCACAACAAAAAGCGCTGTTACAGGCAAATCCTTCAGTTTTATAAACTTTGCTAAGAGTTCTCTTTTTTTCTTACTCAAGAAATAATTGCCTTTCATATTCTTTCATGTTTGAGTTTAGCAGTCAACTTTGAAATGTTCCTTAAGGATAAGGGAATACTCAGGTATGGCTTTGAAGCGAAGTGATCGGGTGATAAACAGCCCTCATCCCACCCTGAGATGCTCAGAGGGACCTGAATGGGTCCGCCCTGGACGGGCAGACCTTGGGGTCCCGAGCGAGCCCGTGATGTGGTGTGGCCCTCTTCCCCTCTCTCCCACTCTGGGGGCATCAGAGTGGTCTTGTGGCGGCAGTTATCAGAAATGAGAAATGCCAATCGGGTTGTATTTTTAAACATTTTTGCTCTTTGGAAGAAGACACAAGGAAAAATAGCATTTAATTTGCTTTTAGCATAAAAATCCAAAAGGATATGGAAGCTGGTTACTTTTAAGTAAATGTGAAATGAAAAGAGTTCAAAGTGTCACTCTCAGAAGGAAAGCATTCCGTGGGGAGGAGCTGCACGCTGAGATGTAACTCACATTTTAATTAAGGAATGGTCATAAACAGTGTCTTCAGAAAGCCAACTGCCTAGCTGGGCCTTCGCCCCAGGAAAAGACTGTGGGACACCAGCAATTAGCTGCTGTGGGCAAAGGAGCTAAAGCCAGTTCTCCTGCCTCCGCTGGATGACCCTGCTGTAAGAGGTTCTGCCAGTCCGGAGGGTCGGTAGTGCCCGGCTCTAGGGTAAAGGCCTCAGCACATTTCTTTAGCAGGTTGGTCCATTTTCTTTTAAAACTAAATATAATTTCTTCTTCAATCATGGAGTATACGTGCTAACAATAATTTTACAGGATGCTTTTATATTTTCATTAATCATCTGATTGTTTTAACCTCAACATGGTACTAATCTCAATCTTCTGATTTTAATGTGGTTTAATAAACAGAATTTTCAACAAAAAAGAACATACAATCTGCTCCTGTAGGTGGGGCTGTTGTATTCACGCCCATGAATCGGAACGATTTGCCAGCCGGCTTATCGATAAACAGGATTGGTCTCCAAGGCGACGGTGGACTTGGATCGCAGGTGATGGTGAAGGGACTCGGTTTCCGAGGCTGGCCGATGTGGAGGAGCAGACAACTGGGACTCCACCGAGATAGGAAGTATGTCCCTCATTGCTGCGTCCAAACCCAACCCAGCAGCCTCCTGGGTAAAACTTGCAGCAGTAACTAGATGCAAAGAATTACGAAGAGCTACACATGTCCCTTATGACACACACCTCAGACGTGGCAGAGATGCAATCTCATGAGGTCCTGGAGAGAACAAACTGCCACCGTGTTGTGGCAGGTACTTCTCAGATAGCCTCCCGGCAGCGGTAGGCAACATCAGCGCTTCTTCTGGAGATGCCCATTTCCTGTTGTCATTTCTGGTCTTGGTTCTTGGAGTCGGTTGTCTGAGTTGTCTGCAGCTTGTCACTCTCAGCTCAGAGCCTCAGGGTGCCAGGAGCTCCGCTCACAGTCCTGGCAGGCAGCTGCTCTTCCTAACACTAGAGTTACTGACGCCATCTCCGCTGGCTTTGAAGGGTAGCACCTTGACACCTGGTGCAATGATGGGGGTGCACTGGCTCTCAGTAGTCTTTCCGGAAGTGGAGAAAGTTATGACAAGAAGACTACATAACATTCAAAAAAGAATTCTAAGAACAAAGATAGTGGAATGTGTCACTTATAAATAATTTGCCTGGATCTCACATGAAAGATAGAGCTCTGCATTTGAAGAGAGCACAAGCCTGAAAGAAAATCAAAAGGCTTATGTGATCCACGCATTTGCCGTGATTTGGGAGAGAGAGCCAGAGAACAGTGCACTCCTGCAGCTGAGCCTGAGCAGCTCGGGGATCAGATCTGACATCTAGTCTTGGGTTATTTGCCAAGTCAAGACTTACTTCAAATATGTGCTTCACTTATCATATAGTGTTGCAGTACATTAATATGTCTACTCAAATATTTCTGGATTATCTCACAACTTCTACAATTCTTAATCTCCCTTACACTTGTAAGTTCACCTCTTATTTAGGAAGGATCAGAAAGCACAATTTGAAAACTTTCTGATGCACTTAATACACGATTCAATTTTTTATTGATGTAAATATACACTTACACTATTTTCTGTTCTTTAAAACTCCAGAACTATTCTTAGAACTAAAGAGAAAAAAATACTAGCAACCATCTGATTTGCCCACACAGAAAGTAGTCACTAGGCACAACATAATCTTTCACAAGGAAGGAAGTATTTCACTGACCATGCCCCAAATCGAGAGGTTCCCACCTTAAAACTCCACGTAGAAATGTGTGGCAGGAGAACAGAGATAGAGGATCGAAGTGTGAGCCCATCCAGGCTTGTGCAGCATTCTAAAAACTCAGCTTTACTGGTTACTCCAAATGCACCATGAGCTTCCGGTAATATTGCTGAAGGATCTGGAGACCAAACCAATTTGAGTTCTCAAGCAACGTAAAGGCTCTAGGTAGTCATAGTTTCATCCATTACCAGTTTCTCCTATTTATTATTTTTGAGGAAAGTGTAAGAATTAGTGACATTTAAATTTACCTTTGAACTCCCTGTAACAGAGAAACGTTGGTCACCTTCTCGTCTATCTACGAATGGAAATTCTGAGGATGGAGAAGTTGCTTCAACCACGTTATGCAGCCTGCAGGATCGTATCAGAGCTGCTCTGGGGGTCTTTGTGGCTTTCTCTCTTTTTCCCTGTACTTCCTTCTCCCGAGAGTGGGGTGTCCAGGACACGGTCCAAGTGAGGGACTGAGTGCTTGAGGACAAGGACAACTCGTGTAGATCCCTGAGAAACCTGGGACCATTAGAGTCATGTCTATTTCACTGTTTTTATCGATAAAAGAGGAATTCAGAAGTTCCCTCCTGGTTCCTGGTGAATTCAACCTGCTTGCTGTGTTCGCAGAAGGTTAACTGTCTGATTTTAATCCTAGATAGTCCCCCATGCCAATGCGAATGCTCCCGCAGCAGCCTAGCTTGGCCCTCTCATGCGAGAGGTGCTTCCGGGTCTGGGGTCTCTGCCGCCCAGCCCCTGGGAAGGTGCTCAGTCAGCCCGCACTGGGAGTCTGCTGAGCTCGCTTGAGTGGTTCACTGTACTTTCTTCTATTTGAAAGAGAAACAAATATTTAAGTATCAGAAGCAGGTTATTTTCAAGACTAGAAAATCTTTTCAACATAAATAAAAAACTAAAACTTTTCAACTTTTCGATCTTTCTTTTTTCTTCACTATAAATGCAACTCTTACACATTTAGAAGAAAAATTCCAATTTAAGTCTAACTAAATTAGGTCAAGTAATTAAATCAACTATTTTCTTGTTAAATTTTTGTAAATGACTTGAACTGAGAACACAATCAAGAATTGTCAAAAGGAAGCGAGAAGAGTTCTCAGTTTCTACTTAATTAGCAGAGTGAATCTTGATTTATAGGAAAAGTATCAGAAGAATGATTAGTAAGAATTCTGATTTCACTTATATTTTCAACTCGAAGCCTTCTCCCTGCGTCAGGACAAAGCTAAATTCAAAGCGGTAACGAGTGCATGTGATATATACTTATGGTATAAACGACGTGCCGTTTAGGGCCAGCAAATTCGAGTCTGAATCCCAAGCATGTCTCTTGGCTGATGTGTGAACTCAACCTCTTTCTACCTTGGGTTTTCTTCTGTAAAATGGGATTAGGATGCCCACCTCTCAGTGCCTTCTCCAGGGATCTTGAGATAATATATGAAAGTACTGAACACAGCTGACACACAGTGAGTACAGAAAACAAGTTGTCTTCTGCTACCCCTTCCTGTCATGCATGCAGGGGACTATTTTCATCTAAAACCTCAGAGTTTGGGAAAGTCACTGCCACACAGAGGAAAAGACATAGATTTCAAGCATCGTGGATTTAAGTCTGAGCATTCTGCCTCTTTCCTGACACTGTAATCTCCAGGCTCAGACTTTGCATCTGTGAAATGGGTGGAAATATCTTCCTTGAGAGACTCTAGGTGGCCAGATGTACACAGTACCAAGTATAGCACCTGTCACCTGGCAGAGCACCAGAAATGGTCACTGATTTTTGCAGTCCCAGATCATGTTTAAAGAGGACAACACAGTTTAATCACAAGCCAGCCCGAGCAAGTTCACTCGTGATAGAATGTAAGAAACAGCAAGCCCAGAAATTCAAATATTTTAATGAAAGCATGTAAGCATAATGTTTGATTGTCATTCACAAAGAAAATAAGAACTTTACCTTAATAAAATAAAAACCTGTACTAATTGGAATACAAAATGTATTACATTGCTTCTTGTCACTAGATATCTCTATTTTTGAAATAAAAACACATGTACATACGCATTGTGTTCCTTTTTTATTATTTCTTATCTGAGGGAAATAATTTTTTTCTCTTCAAACTAAGAGTAAATATTTCCTAGGAAAATGAAAGTCTGACAAAAGTGTATAAAGATTGTTTTGGTCACAAGTCACCCGAGACTCTACAAGAGGTATTTTATAACCGCACATTATGAAGTTACACTATTATTTACTTTTTATCATGCCAGATAGCATGTCTTACATGTATCCAGAGTAGGGAATTATAAATCTTTCGATTCTTCTCTACTAAGGTTTTATGATGGAAATTTGTCCAAAATCAAAAGACAAATCAGTTAATTATCCCCACTCACTGGGTATATTTTGAGGGTCTAGAGAATGCTTAGAGAGACATAAAAATTAACTTATTTTTATCTTGCTCCCAGCAACAGACATTGTCCAAGTCCTCTACCCGTGTATACTTTCTATCTCTCTTCTGTATTTGTCTTGCAGTCATGGTGAGGAGCTTAACGTATGTGCAGACCCTTCATTTGGAAAGCATGTTATGCGCACAACATATTTGGAGCTTTACTGCCCCTACCCCACTGGACTCTTCAGGCACTTAGCAGGAGAGTGATTTGGATTTACTTTGGACAGCGTACACCCATGTGTTTCACATTCTTGTGTCAGAGTCCCCCACACAATGCTCCTTAAAGCTGGCTCATCGAACATTCTGAGAAATGTCAGAGCCAGGGAGCATGGACCAAGAAGCTGAGCCCTGGCAAGGGGGAGCCTTTCATTCCAATGTTATGGGTTGGAGTGGAGGGTCCAGCTCATACATGGTGATAAAACTTTTCGGTCACATCATTGGGACTACTGCAAGTTGTTCTTAAATCGACAGATATTAAAAAGACTGAATCCACAACACAACTCATTCATGCTGTCCATTTATCAAGTAGTTTTTGAAAATCTGTGGATCCAGCCTGACCTTCTGGACAAAAATCCCTATCTTCATACAGTGTATATTCTGGTAGTGGGCAGATAATCCATAAGTAAGCTGTATAATTATATCATTCTATAGCGATGGAAATAAACTACAGACAAGTACAATGGGCAAGTAGAGCTGGGCAGTGCTGTGATTTTATGTAGGGCAGTCCAGGAAGTCTTGCTGATAAACATCATCTCAGCAAGGCTGGACAGCTGCGAGGGGCAGTGCTGCGTGGGTCCTGGGCGCAGGAGAGGAGGGCGCGGAAGGGCGGTGGCAGCCAGGAGGCAGGGCTGCGGGAGCTGATTAGTGCAGTCCCCTTGGTGACCGGGTGGAGAGATGATGTCAGTTGGGACTTCCAGGCTCTGTAAGGATTTGAGCTATTACTTAGAGTGAGACAGGCAGTTGTTAGAGGGTTTTAGCAGAAAAGTGCTGTAAATTGACTTACGTTTTTAGTGATTCACCTATCCTCTGTGTGTAGAAATGACTGCACAGCAAGTGAGTAGAGGCTGCTGCAAGTGGTTCAGGGGACAGGATAAAGTCTGGGCCAGAGCCCACACAGTGATAGTGGTCAGAGCGTTGGGAGATGTTTTCAACAAGCCCTGTGCACGTATTTTTGCAATATCTTAGGTCAGCAATATTGAGGACCTTCTCCTCCTGAGGAAATGGAGTTTCCTGGAAAATCTTTATTGCCTAATTAAGGCGGGAAAAATACTTTCAAGTGGTGTCCTGAGCCTCCTCTCACCCCAGCATTCCTGCGCGCTGGAATGCCAGGACTCAGCAACTCTTCTGGAGGCCTTGGTGGACCCCAAACAATGATTTCCCCTTCCATATCCATCTAGGAAAGTTATACTTGGCACAAGAGCTTTCCAGCAGCTAAAGGCCCGTTTCCTTAGGTCAACATACCTCTGGCAGTTAACAAAGACTCTCCCAACGAGCCTTAAGATACAGTGTGAGGCCCCAGTGAGAAAGCACAGGGCTCTAGGAATGCAGGGGAAATCCTGAATTCATACCCAGTGTGGCTGCTACCGTCCAGTCCTAATCATCTGACCCTTTACAGGGAAAGAGAAACACAAAACAGTGATGATAAAGAAATACAAGACTCACAGTTCCCCAGAAATCAGAACCACAAACCTTTCTCTTCATGTGCTTATGCAGAAATTAATTTTGCTTGCTAGCAGTACAGTAAGTCATTTTGTACTTTAGGGATGCAATTGTTTTCTGCATTCAGGTCTCCTGTAAAATCTGAAATTTCCACACTATTTCTTAATGTTTACATGTTACTATCTTGCAACTCTATCCTAATCTTAAAGAGGAAGCACTGTGTCTTGACATGCTGTCACTCTGCACCAACAGTCGTTGACCCGACACAATTTCACACATCTCCTTTCTCCCAGGAGAAATTTTAAAGTGAAACAGGACCGTACATACTCGAGGATACTTTGAGACAGCAAAACACACAGGCATTTGCTCCTTCCCATTGCAGTTTTGGGACCGCACCATGGGCAGGGGGACTGCCTTTTCCTGACCTCATCCCCTGCCACGGGGTGCTGGGAACAGCAACACAGAGCCACGCTGCACCCTGAGGAAGCCCGCGGGCAGTGACAGTAGCAGGGACATGGCTGTGGGCCACACGCGCTCCCTGACAGTATTAACCTACACATTTATAAATGTTTTACAAGGATAAAGGCTTTCTCCTATTTTATAGATGGCAAACAATGATAAACAAAGATGTCTGTCCGGGTCACCTGGCACTAATGGTTGTACTCTTAGAGCTCCACCACACCTTGAACCTACTAGTGACATACTTTTACTTGCGTCTGTGTGTGTGTGTAATGATTTATACACACTTTCTGTTGTTTCATGAAATTGGTTTTGCTGTAAGTTGTCCCTTGTCATTCTTTATTAAAACACACCAGAAAACTTGCATTCTTTTTTTCTCTAACACTAATAGGATTACATATTCTCCTGTTTGTGTTGATGGTATAGAAACTGTGTTCTGTAATATCAGTGGTCTTACAAATTCTTCCATGCAGTACTTAAAGATATGTAAAGGAAATGGTTGAGATTCTAGAGAAACACTCTTATGTTACCGGAAAAAGCATCCAAAAATAATGTAGGGTTTCTACAAGAATATTAAAAATCTCTTTAGGATAATTAATAAGACTGGAGTATTTCCCAATCTTTCAGTGCTTAATTTATGCCCTATAATTTGCAAATTCTCAGCTTAAAGTAAGCAGATCCTACTCTTTTAGAAGTATTTTATGTGACATATTTTCCTTTAACAATATCTGATAGCTTTTCAATAATATAATAACAATACATTTATATGGATGTATTAATGACATGATTATGGTAATAAAATTATTTGTGTTATTTTTTCTTTTGTATTGAATAAAAGACTTGATCAAGTGTCAGTCCTTTTTATGTATGGAGCTTTGGCCAATAATATGAAATAAAGAGGACACATGCAGGGCATATACCTTATTTCAGAGAAAGCATCTTCATAGATAGTTACATCAATAACTCTACGAATTCAGAGGAAAAGGTAGTTACTAATGGGAAAATACTGCTGGATTCTTCAGGTCTCTAAAACTTTATAATAGGATGAATAGGATGGTGTAAGACATTCAGCACTTTCTGCTTTGCTAACAAACTAAGGAGCATATTCGCCATGATCCTCTAGAAGTCTCCACCCCTATTTCCAAATGCTTAAGCAGACTGCTACCTACATTTCAAATTTCTGTCTAAAGTTATCAAAATTTTGTTCTTTAGACTCACTTCTTATAATGTAGTCTTAAGAAAGTAAGTATTCTGGAGCACAAAAACAACCTTGACTTACACAAACAAATGTAATTTCCTTGGGAAAGGGTCGTCTTTTAATTTGTTTTCGAAGGAAGTGATTGATTTTTCTTGGCAGATCTGATAAAAAAAATAAGGAAATCTTGAGTGTCTAATCTGTAGGTCACGTCCTTCTCAGAAATCATCAGGTATAACAGATTTAAGTTGAATTTAAGTCTCCTGGGACTCTTTTGTTGTATGGCCATAATAAAATTACTCACATAGGTGTAAGTCAGCAATATGCATGTGTGTGCATGAATGTGTGTATAGACGGATAATCTTGCATACATCACCAAAAGCCATCAAGACACTGTATGCAGGAGGATTAAATCAGACAGCAAGGCCGGCGTGAGGAATACTTCTCAAGGACACACTGTGGACCACTGAACTTTGAATTATTCTTCAAATGGCATTGTTTTCTTTGCATCAACTAATGTCTCCTCAGCCTCCTAGTGATCAAAGCCTTGGTAATGTTATTAATTTATTAGTATAGATTGTGATAAAGGAAATAATAAATATAATTCACATGCAGTTCGTAATTTACATGACTGTATTATCTCCATCATTTTTTCACTTGACTGTATTAACCAAGCTTATCAATGGAAATGAGACTATAATTATTAGCATTTACATAGTAGTCAATTTCCTTGAATTTTACTTTTTTTTTTTTTTTTTGGTGCTGGGGATCTAACTCAGGGCCTTGTGTGAATTTTACTTTTTATAAAGCTCATTTGGAAATAAATCTGTAGGGAAAAGTATGAGAGTAAGTCAATCTTAATCATGTTTCAACATTAAGTTTGATTTTCATCTAGTTTTTAAAAATTATACAAGGGTTATATAGTTGAGAGCATAACATAAAATTATATATCTGATTTTTCTGATGTAACATTGCCTCCTAAGTACTTCTCCTTAACATTAAAATTCAGTGGCTTCTTTACATTCCGTTGTATGATTTATGTCATTTGGTAATTATAGACCAAATTTTGGACACTTTTTCTGAAAATTTAATTGTAACTAATAGTTTCATAAGGAGCATCTACTGACTGCCCCCTAGTTCTTTCTACTTCCATCATTACCTACTTCATTAATCTTTAATTTCTGAAACTTTTGAGAACCTTGATAAAATGTTTTCTTTTTTCTATGTACCTTCTATGAAGTTTGAATTTGAAAGCAAATTAAAAAAGCAAATAAGATCATAAGGTTATTGCCAATGAATAATAAAATGGAAAACAGTTGACAAATTACAAGTATTATAATTGGAAATTATTCTTATGTATTCATTAGAGGAAATCTGGAGGGAGATTTACTCTAAAACATTTGTTAGGCATAGGAGTGAGTATAAAATAAAGGGAAATCTCTATAATTTATGTTCTAAATTAAATAGTTTGTGTTATCATTAATCCAAATTCATATCATTGGGGCACCGATGAATTAAAAAGATAATGTAGGTGTGGTGTGTATTCAGTAAAGTTCATGAAGAAAACTTTCCTGATAGTCATAGTATTCTTGTCACATTTGCAAAGAAATATTGGGCAAATACTGTATGCTTAAAAAATATTGGCCAGGGGGCTGGGGATTTAGCTCAGTGATTAGAGTGCTTGCCTTGTAAGCACAAGGGCCTGAGTTCGATCCCCGGCACCACAAAAAAAAAAAAAAAAATATATTGGCCAGCGAGAGGGCTGAGGAAGGTCTTCAGTACTGGGCCATAGACAATAGTAGGTCGAGGAAGTAGAAGGAACACTGATGAGTATTTAAGATGACACATAGATTCTTTATGAAGGGGAATTAATGTGACGGTAGATGGCTATGAATTGGAAGGGTCTTGGTAAGATGGAAAAGTGGTCAAAATCAAAATATGAAATTTAACTGAACTAGCAGTAAATCTTGGATCTATGTGAAAAAGCCAGTTTTGAAAACACAGAAAGATATATTGCTATATTAGAGCTCTGTTTTGCTGAACAAAGAGAAAGCGATGTTTCGAGCCGAGCAGGAGATGACTAAACACTGTATGTAATCAGAGTGCATTTGTCAAGTGGGCAGTAGAAGCTCTTGGAGACTTAGTTTGAAATACTTAACGTGCAAGTCCAGCTCAGAGGAGCAAGGTTTCATTTCACCTACTGCACGTTGCACGGCTCTTCAGCGTTAGGGCCAGTTGTGAGCACTGTGTTTAAAGAGTCATTTCAAGGAGACCACACCACCAGGAGGAACATAAATTAATAGAGCTCTCATCGGACGGGGTGGGGACCAGCAATGTTTTCCAGGTTCTTATTTGTTCAATCAACGAATTGGTCAGAATTCATGGATATGAAAGATTATCATTTATTTTAGGGCAGAAATAAGAACAAGAAAGGACAAAGAAAAAGCACGTAAGAAGTTCTCAGGGAGGAAAGGGTGTTTTGAAGAAAAAAGAGAAGATGCGTCCCTGAGCAGAACAGGCCACTGCAAGAACGAGACGGCAGTGGTGGCCAAGTCAGGGCTGCCGTCCTTTCGTGTCTTCTGTGATAGCTGATCTGGGTGGCCCACTTGATCTCGTGCTAGAAAACTGGTGCCAGGTGCCAGATTCGGTGTGTCCTCGTGTCAGAAGACTGGTGCTGGGTACAGGGCTTGGCCTGATCCTCTGTCGGGCTGACATGCTGCTGCTCTGTGCCCGTGGTGAACAAGTCTCCTGCATTAGCAGGTCACTCCCAGCTGCTTCAGCCACGCCAGCCTCCTACTACACTGCCATTACAGAAGGTAGCATGGAGGTTCCTCAAAAAATGAAAATAGAACTGCCGTGTGATCCAGCAGTCCCACGCTAAGTACATATCTGAAGGAAACAATGTCAATGTGTCAGAGAGAGACCTGCATTCCCACGTTCATTCACAAAAGTCAAGAAATGGGAAGACAGTGTTTCATGTATGCAAAGGAATATTAACTATTCGTCAATAAAAACAAACAACATCCTGTCATTTGCAGCAACATGGATGCAACTGGAGATCATTGTGTCAAGGGAAGTAAACCACGCACAGGGCACAAATGTGGCGGGATCTCACTCGTAGATGTGACACACAAAGATTGATCTCATGGAAGTTGGGAGTAGAATGGTGGTTGCCTGAAGCTTGGCGGGAAGGATTAACAAATGAGTACTAAGTTATAGGTAGGGGCAAGACTCTCTGGAGTGCTACAGGTTATGATAATGTACCGTGAAACGCAAAAAGCTACAAGAAAGGGTTTTGAATATTTTCACATTAAAGAAATGGTAAACAGTTGAGCAGATAGCTATGTTTAACTTGATTTAAACCTTACACAAAGTATACATGCATTGAGATGTCCCATACATATCGGCCCATATATATGTACAATTTATGTTTTGGCATATCAGTTAAAATAAACTGAATTAATTTTTTTAAAAAATGAAGGAGCTGGAATTCAATAGTGTGAGATGAGGACAGAGGTCAGTGTGGACTGCAGAGGGAGCTTCCGAAGGCCCAGGTACTGGTGCAGGAGATGATGGGGTTCAAACCCGAGCTGCATCGCTGGCTGACACACCACCCTGAAAGCACCTAAGTCTTGGGGGCATCGCGTCAGCCCTCCTCTGCTGAATGCTGACCCCAGTAAGTGTTCTCAAGTATTCTGTGGATCCAAAGGAAATGACACGTGATGCAGTTAAGCACATGATACGTGCTTAATATTAGCTAATAATAATTATATACCATGTTACCAAATGACCTCTTAAAAAGTAAACTCATGATGAGATGTAATAAATAATCTCAAGGTATTTAAGGTATTTTTAAGGTTGTCTTTGTGAAAGAGATTGACTTATTTTTGGACCACAAGTCATAACTAGACAGTTAAGTAGAAATCGGCACAAAAAGTAATGGATTCATCTTAGGTTGAAGAAAGTAGAGGCAACGGAAGCATGAATATGATCAGAATACATTATGCACGTTGAAACTCCTCATAAAGCATGTGAAATTGGGGGATAATGAAAGTATATTATGTACATGTACAAATCTGCCAAAATGAAACCCATTAATCTGTGTAACACTATGCACACTAACAAAACATGGGGGAAAAGAAATGGTTGAAAATTAAACATAAACCTCTTGTAAAGCAGGGCACTCTCAGACTTGCTTTAAACCATTGCTGGAAGCCTGGGTCGCAGGGGTGTGTTAAGAGGAATTCCTGCTCTGATTAGAATGTACAGCTAGACAATACTTCTTCCCAATACTCAGGATTCCATAAGTAAACTATTCTTCTTATTGGCACTGACTCTACTGTTCCTTACACAATACTCACTCAAATCTGAGAGATTTGTCCAAGTAGAATTTAGGTTCTAGTTCACACATCATACAGAAAAGTAGAGAAAGATGTGTGTGTCTGATGAGATCATTGCAAAACGTCTCCATGTTCACAACTGAGTACTGATCGAGGAGCAATTTTGATTGAAAATTAGAGATGTTTTAGTTTGCTTTTCTGAATTGCTGCTAATGCTTAAAAGTGCAGAACCATTCTACAGGCAGAGAGAAAAACCAAGTAGACTAAGCACCTTGTGGAGCAAGACACTGACATTCATGGGTTACTAAAGGTCAGAGGAAGAAAAGAGACAGAGTAGGGGAAAAGGAGCTTTTTAAATCTATTTCACAAAATGAGAATAAGCTTTCCTGTGGAAGAGGTGCAGAATTTGTTTGAAAGGTGAACCCGGGAAAGGGAGGTCAGCCACGGTCCCTCACCCCGCCAGCGAGCGGCAGAGCACAGTGCTGAGGTGTTGCTAACTTGGTGACCTGAAAGAAGGTTCAGAATCCAGGTCACAGGACAGAAGCAGCCACCACAGTCAAAGTGGGGAAGACCACAGATAGCTGCTAGGTCCAACATGTGGCAGCGTACTTTAAGACAAATACTGGCCTAGATTTGCTCTAGGAGAGAACATGCAGAACAGATCATGTGGAACCACTTCATGAGATGGATTATTGGAGGAAGGAGAAAAGACACAGCTTTGGAAAGAGAACATAGGTCCCCTATGACATCTGAACTATCTTCACATACAAATATTTCTATTACCTCCAAGGGCCGAGTGAGAAACTAGTGCTAACCCACAGTGGCACATACATCTTCCAGTGACACTGGGCGATGGAGATTGAGCCAGATAGCAGAGATCCAGATCCGTATTTCTACTTTAAAATGGTAGCTTTCCTTGTGTGAGAGAGATGGAAGATCAGGTCTAGACATGGCTCCATTTCTATTTCTTGGAGCTTTCAGGCAGGTTTAGAGGAAGAAAATGAGGTATCAGTGATAAATCAGTGGATTTCAGAAGAGTAGTGAGAAGGAGGTTAGAGACCAATGGAATAGTTGGAGGGAGGCCACTATGATCAAGCAAAAGTACAGAAAAACAGCCTCCAGGAGAGAAAGGTGAAGGAACCAGAGTCAGAGGCCAGGACCATTCTCTTGAGAAGGTCTTTATCACCACTGGCTGCTCTGTGTTCTGTTCTGGGCTCTGCTCCAGGGCCACGGTGGGTCCCAAAACACTGAGCGTGTGGTGGTTTACTAGAGTACAGCTCCAAAGCCAGGAATAAAGGATTTCAATTTTATCTTGGAAGGATTCATTTGAAGGACATTTCAATTAAGGTTTTAAGAAATAACGCTTAAGATGATTGTACCTTTAGTGAGAGGAGCAAACTGATTTCATACGGAGAGAATGGTGTCGATGAAGGGCCTGTGGAAGGCTTCCTCAGCTTGGGTAAGAGAACAATCATATGATGGGTAGAAAATAGCATTAAATATGTAGGGTAATCACTCAAAAGTAAAGTAAAAACTATTTGACAGTATTAGAGTCCTTAGAGCTGGTATGCTTCTTTCAGTAAACAGTAAATATGCATTTTAAAATTAAATCATTACATCTATTCCTTTTCTGGTGACATGAAAAGATATTTCTATATTTTTCACAACGGAGTTTGCCAAAATAGTTTCAAACAATTAGATATATACCCAAGTCTTCGCTAAAAACAGTTTTCAAATGATTAAACTTCAATTGTTCAATTGTTCAGGTTGGCCTTAGAATTCTAACCAGGAAGATATAACTTCTTTCTCATTTGAAGTTTATTCTTCCAAACTCTCATTGGTTCTTAGCATAGCTATTAAATATACCTACATTCATCATGGAAATATTATGAGTTTTTGTTCACCCAAAAGAGTATTTCATATTTTTAAAAGTGGCTGACACCTGTCTGACTCTGTTTCATCTCTTTCTCCCTCCACACACTGGTGCTCAGTGTTATACCTACTAAATGTGAACGGATCACTTGTTAATCTCAGCAGCACCACTGGCAGATAATTCTCACACAGTGATGCATGAAGCTTTGTTAAATTGACGGTCACTAGTTTATACTATGTAAATTCTCCATTTAAGTTTAAAATACAGACTACACAAGTCATAAATGAAGTCTGACAAATTAGCATCAACTGAACAGGGTGGTTCTACCACTAGGATCAGGAAACAGATGCCAAAGCATTCATTCCCTCTTTAAGACACAAGGGGCCCGTAGGTGACACCAGCATCAGAGATTAGCTCTGTCCGTATGTAAAGCAGTGAAACATGTGTGATCTCTAGCATCCAACTTTTTTCATTCAAAACTAAGTTTGGGAAACTCATTCCTGTTACCGTACATCCTTTCAGTTGGGTTATTCCCATTGTTGTGTTATATTCCATGGTCTGAATAAACCACTACGAATCCGTTCTCCTCTTAATGGGTATTTGCTTTCTTCACACTGGGCTATGAAGACCACACGCGTGTGGGCTTCCTTCTCCTTGGGGACTGATGGACACGCTCTGTGGCCTCTACCATGGAGTGCGATTCCTCTGTGGAGATGTGTGTGGATCTAGTCCCTGTCACTGCTCCCGTCTCTTCAGTCAAGCTGTTCTGCTCAAGGTGTTGTGCCACCTTGGGTCTTCCCAAAGAATAATGAAGTACTCACCTTTTTATCTGTCCACGAGCCTCTAAACATTCTCCATGAAGGTCTTCTTCAACCAATCGCTCATTTCTCCGTGAGGCTGTCTGTATTTTCCACGCTGTTTTCCTTCTGATTCTCTTGTACTGGATCTGTTGATGAATGGAAGGTCTTCATCTCAGGGCAGTTGGTTTAGCAGTATTTTCTGTGAATACAGGTTTTGCATTTCTCTGCACATGAGCCATGAAACATACCTGCCAGTGGAATTGTTTTAGCCTCATCTTCTTGCTTAAAATACCCTCTGCTGACACCCCAGAAGGAGCGAGGAGATGTGTCTTATGTGGAGATCCCTCCTTGCAGCTGGACTCCAGTCACTTCCTGTGAAATGATTTCTGGAATTAAACAGTAATTTATGAATATGTGCACCACTCAAACCTCAGAAGAAAACTTTCCTATTTTACCGTTTTTACTTGGGTAGGAAAGACTGATGTATTGTCGGAATGTCTTCAGGTTCGTATTTTTTCCTAAGGGTAAAATACGAGACAGTAGATCATCTCACTGCATACCCATCCTCCAGAATGGATGTGATTATCTTCATAGCTGAGGAACTGAGCTAAGTATTCTTAACATCCACATATAACTTGTGTCTCATCAATGCCTTGGTGGCTTCTACCAAGAACAAGCTACACCAGGTTTTTAAAGTTTTCCTTTCTTTATCATTTCTTAAATGAAGATAAATATTTCTCTAAATTTAAAAAATCCCACAAGAAACTAGATAAGAAACTTTCCATGACTGTTTTAATTCTATGTTTCCTATTCATTTATTTACACAAGGCATTGATGAGAAAGCTTTCTGCAAGCCATAAAAGTTGGCAAACTAGTCTTTGGGGAATTGAAGGGAAGTCTTGTCCATTTAGGCTTTATAGCATGGGTCTTAATACATTGTTTAAATCCCAGTATTCTAATCTGATGCATAAATCACAATTGCACTTATTCTGATAAATAAAGAATTTTATACAAGTGTTTTTTGCTATTATTTCAAGGAAATAATCTGTGCTTCTCAACCTATGTTGTGGATGTTATTTAAATGTTGTGGACTATATAAATGTTTGTATTAAATATTTCATTTACATTTAAATTAAACATACTTTAAATGTTACAATCCAGTGATTGTAATGTTACAGGCAACCTTTCATTTAGTTCCCATCTAGAGCCTGTGTAAGTCTCCTGACAGAAAAAATTGGTCTTCTTTGCCATAAGCTTATTCACATCACACAGTTCGATTACCTTCTTTATTAGGGTACAAAACCAGAGCCTAGTGAGCGTGATGGAGAGACTCAGAGAAGGGCTCACGTTCCAAGGTTCAACCTTGCACCACACCCGCCCCCTTGCAGAATTGGTAAAGAACGTGAAAAACAGGGGTGACGGCCTGAAATCTAAAGACAACTGGACTGGGTCCTAGAACTACCGATCACTAAAGAATATGAAATCAGGGCAGAGACAAGACTCCAAGCTCACAATTGCTGGTGTTCTCTCAAGTCAGTAAAAATAACTTTTGAGACCAATCTACGTGGGAAAAGCCCCACTTAGCACCAGGGGAGGAAGGAAAGGTCACAGGTGCCAGGTCCCACCTGCTCCACCTGATGAGGGGACTCTCCCTATCGTGAGTATTTGATCCATTTCCTTTCAGTTAATCAGTTATTTTCGCTTGTAGGTAAGGCTCTCCAACCAATGCACAGCTGAGAAAGAAACCTTCAGGTGGTTTGAAAAGGTGAGAAGGATGGACAGGAAGAAGAAATCCCCTCGTTAAGCAACCGTTTCAAAAGTTAGACAAGGTGTTTCAGACACATTGCATCATTTAATTCTCATGGTCCTCCATAAAGCATTTTTCTCCCATTATGCACATAAATAAGCTGGATTTCCATTAGTTTAAGTGACACCCAGTGAGAAATTAGAAGCTAATTCTGTCTGACTTGAAAGAACTCTTCACTACACCACGCCACACCTAAAATCCCTGAGTAATGAGGTAATGAGGGCTGAAGTGGCCACGCAACTACAGTGCCACAAGAATACGAAATGCACACGATTATATGGGAACTGTAAGATCAGGGAAGATTTTCTGAAAGGGACATCTCACAAAGTCCTTAAAAGATAAGATTGGAGAGCAGAGTAGGAGGAATCTCTCATAGGAAAGGTTATTAGAGGAATAGCGATGAGACATGAAAGGAAAATCTTAAGAATTGATTTATTTTTTTAAACCAACCACGTAAAATTTCAAACAAAACCTCAACCAAATGAAGATCAAGGCGGGCAGCTTAGGAGCTAAGTCCCTCATAGCCCCCGCCCCCACCAGAGCGCCCTGTGCTGCGCTCGAAGGGGCTGCAAAAACACAGGCTGACGCGTGCTCCTCAGTTTAAAATCCTCCCCGACGCGCTGGCTTTTAGCGCAAGATCTTACCAGGCAAACAGCTTGCAGCCCTGCGGGACCAGGCCTCGCTCCAAACCTGCCACTCTCAGCGCAGCCTGGGGACCTCTGTAATGCCTTAAAACACCATGTTCTTTTCGGCCTTTGTTTTTATTGATTGCTACCTCCTCTGCCGGAAATGTTTTTTACTCTTTTTCTGTGCACTTCAAAGCCTCCTTTATTTTTCAGACTCTAAACTTACTGGAGGCAGAGATCATATATTTGCCTTGTTATCTGGTGTTTTTACCAGTTCTGACTAACTCCAATTTTTATTTTTTCATGCAATATCTATAACTATGTATTCTGAAAGACCCTTTGGAAAGTACCACTTATGGAGTCTAAAAAAAAAACAAAACTGGCACCATCATTCAAAGCTCATTTTCTTTTCTCAGAAAGGATTGAAATAAAAGGACATTACTGATTTCTGTCAAGCAATACTTCTGGATTTGTGAGTCCCTTCCAAATGATAAGGTGAAGAGAACAGGCTACACAGTATATAAAAATATATATTTTTTAAAAATCTCTGTTCTAGGCTCCTTTTTTGAGAAATTATGATTGATGAGAGTGAAACTAGAACCGGGTGAGACAAGAATATTAGGACTACACATGATCAAGAAACATTAATTTCAACCAAGAAGATATAATAGAGAGGGTACTGAGAGTCCCAAGAAATAGCTGTTCAGTGAGGCTCACAAAGGCCTGATGGTCTAGGGGTCACCTTACCCCATCTCCTCCCCAGGGCAAAGGCAGGGAATCAATCTGCCATTAGAACAAATCCCCTTTAAGAGAGAACAGACACAGATTACAAGTCCATTGCACCATATTAGATAGGATATAGCAGGACCATAAACCCCTGTGGGCAAGTGGCTGCCCTTAAATATAGTGACTTTTTTAATCTATTCCAATTTAAAACAATCAAAACAGTCTTAAAATAGTCTTCCACAGAGAGGAGAGGTGGCCGTAGTTGGACCAGCAGCTGATAACTATGTGTTTAGCCACAGTAGTCCTTTCATAAGTATTTGTTAAATTAATAAATAGATGAATCAACAAAGGTGATGTCAGCCTAATCCAGCACTTAAAATGGCTCAGACACAGTAACTTATTAAATTTTTGACTACCGGAATAAACTATATAACTACACTGCTATTATAAAAATATCAGGTGACTTAACTGTGTTTTTGAACATCTTGTTAAATCTTTTCAACCAAACAAATTCTTAAAATCATGATGCTCTACACCACTATGGTTTCAATTTATCTTTGTTTTTGTTTTTAAAGACAGAGAAGAATCTGACTTTACTTGGACAATTTGTTTTTGAAACTATAATATTTTTCTTTTCTAGGAGATGGGAGAGATGTGAAGGAAAAATGATCTTTGGCAGGAAACTGAGGATATTTCTAACCACAAATGACAGAACTCTCAGATAGCTCTGCTTCTTTGAACTCCTATCTACCCAGGAGAGGTAAGAGACATGAAGTTACAATGATTTCATCTAGAGGAAGAAGCCACTTATTTACTCATTTTTCAGGTTTTGACAAACTTCAAACATCACTAAAAAGAAAATTCAGGAAAAATAACTAAGATAATATGTTCTTCCATAAACATAAAAACATTACACTTAATGGTGATTACATTTGGGAGAGATCAAAGATATTTTCCTTAATAAACTAAAAGTAATAAAAGCAGCTAATGATTCATTGATTGTTTTTTGTGCACCAGCTCTATCCCAAAGACTTAGATTTGTTCATTTACATCTCACCCTGACCCTGAGAACCAGGCACTTTTCTGATCAACCTCTTTTCCCAGATGAAGGAACCAAACACAGAGTCTACATGGCTTGCTTGATATACTGCTCAAGGGAGCGGTGGAGCTGAGAAGTCGTCTGTCTGGTTTTGGCATCCACGTGAGTAACTCATTGCACAGTATAGAAATCCCTCTTTCAAAGACACGTATGGATCTTAAGCATATTAATCACCTCTGATATTTTCTCCACCAGCCACTCGGAAAATAAACTTAGACTAGCACTTAAGAGAACAGTGGGAAATGTCATTTCTAGTGCATCTAGAATGAGATGAGAGGTGGGGAGCAGCCTATTCATGGATTCTGAAACACAAGGCTAACTTTCTAAACTGAGAAGAAGTGCTGTGAGTTAAATTTTAGCGAATTAACAGACCAGGACATTGAGTTTGAGGTTGATCATGTGAAATCGTGTCATAGGTCAAAACTGGTCAAATACTGGCAATTTCATGTACTTCAACCCAACAGCTTTCAGTTTCTCTTGGGGTATTTCAACTCAGAGTGGTTACAGTCAATGGTGCCAGTCAAAAATTCTATGCACAAATCTGGATTTGTTTAAGGCCCAGAAAGGGAGAACAAAAAACGGAAGACAAGACTCCTGTGTTCAAGCAAGTTATAAATAAATCATATATGAAACAGCAGAGTCATTTACCCTTTGATTAGAAATGCAATTAAATGTTAGATCATCGTGGGCCAGTAGATAGAGGAAGCTACAGAAATTCAGATGAGTACCTGAACACGAAGCTGCTGAAGGGAGAAAGAGCAGTGTAGCAAGGAGCAGACAGCTGAGGACCGGCAAGGAGCAAGGCGCACGGCAGGTCCAGATGGAAGAGAGGACCAGGTGGGCCTCTGGTTCCTGCGACCCACCAGGATGACTGGCTGGAGAGCGAGAGCAGAGCTGCGGACCTGACTGCACTGGCCGTCAGTGAACTCGCACGCTCCAGGAAGATCACACGGGGTGACAGGCAGTGTAAGAGACCGCGAGAGAGCAGTTGATTAGAAAGCTGACCAGTCCAGGGCCACGTGTGCGGGCCTGGACCAGGGTGATGAGGATGAAGACAACACTGAGAAATCGTCACATGGCGTGACAGGCATAGTTGGGAGGAAAAAGGAATATGAATGGATTTCTAGTTTGTCTTATTTGAGCAGTAGAAAACTGACTAGAAGATATTCTGCCCAAGTGATAAAAAAAAAATGGGATTTTATTATTTTAAAGAGTCAGATGGGTTGGGCCTGGTGATACTGGCCTGTAATTGCAGCCCTCTGGGAGGCTGAAGCAGGAGGATCACAAGTTCAAATTTGGCCTCAGCAATGTAATGACTTAAGGAGACCTGGTCTCAAAACAAAATAAATAAAAAGGGCTGGGGATGTAGCCAAGCTCAAGGATCCTAGGTTCAATCCCTAATACCACAAGAAAAAAGGAAGTGTACAAGGTTGAGGGGCTGATGGATTCTAACAATTATATAAGTAATAACATCTTCTGTTACCCTTCCCCACCCCTCCCTTCAACTCCTCTTCCCCTCCTTATTTATGACAGCTCTATTTACATTTTTTCCATTTTTACTTTTTCTTTTCTTTTTCTCTTCCTTTCCCCCTCCCGTTTCCTACTTCTCCTTCCCATTTGAATATTTTCTTTTTCACAATATCTATCATACATTTTCATCCTTATTTACAATTTTGGTTTCTCATACATATAGTACAAATTAAGTACGATGAATGTGATCATTATGTACATCTAAATTGTATCAATAAGTCTTCTTGGTTCAAAAACAAGTAATAATATCTTATTAGTGGTTGATGAGTATTGAAGCATTGGATGTTAAGCAATGTTCTTCCCCTGTGTGTGTGTGTGTGTGTGTAAGCATGGACATACGTATATTTGTATATATTTATTTAATAATATTAAATGACAAATATTAATATTTAAATCATATATGTAAGGAGATGGATGCTCAGAGAGGTTAAATATTTTCCCCGAAGTCACTTAGCCTTAAATATTTCTGTCTGCCCAGACCATGAGATCTTCTGTCCATTTTGTCCAGGTGGAATTTGAAGACGCAACAGTCCTCTTGTGACTACATCTTAAAGACCGAGCAGAGCCCGAGACTGGGCTGCAACAGGAGGCGACGTCAGCATATTTCATGTGGAGGTCCTCAGGGTTAGCTGAGCTTCGGAATTTGGGGATTACATCAAGTTTGAGAAATCTGGGAAGAAGAAAAGGAGAGAACACTAGAATCTGGAAGTTAACTGGAATGATGGGTAGAAGAAGAGAGGGGCAGGTGGAGGCCAAGGGGAACCAGAGGGACAGGGTGCTGGAGAGGGAAGGCCTGGCCTTTTAGTCACCTGTTCAACAAGGCCGTTCCCTGCTGAGGGACACATGGCTGGCATCTGGAAGGCCCATGAGGACTGGGATTCTGCACGCTGCGTTGGTCAGCTCCGGCTGCAGTAACAAAACACGTGGACAGGGGACAGCAAGCATTTGTTTCCCACACTCTGGAGGCCGAGATGACCCAGACCAAGGTGTCATCCAAGGAGCACTCTGTGAGTCCCCAGATACTGATGACAAGGGCACCAATGTTGTCACTGGGGCTGTCCCCGCAGACCTCATCTAAAGGCGATCACTTCTGAAAAGCCCCCTCTCCACACCCTACGCCCGGGGGTTAGAGTCCAGCTGGTGAGCACGGGGTGAAGGGGACAGAGCATGCATTCTGACAGTTCTCACGAGGCCGCCTTTATCTGCACCCACTGCAACGCGATGCCTCCACTGCTGTCTCATGGACTCCCTGCTGTTCTTTTGATGATAAACAAGACCTTTGACAAAAACCTTCCATAATTTTTAAAATGTAAAAATTGCTAATATTATTTTTGCTAATGATATCACCAACCTAGAACATAAATCACACCCTCAGTGTGGAATCTGAGTGCACCGTGGCTGGCACGAGGCACCCCACAGGGTGCGCTGGGAGAGATCGAGTTTCAGAAAACACCAAGAAAGCTCCGTTTCCCAACCATCAGTGACTCTTACCGTGACGCTTCGTTTCATGTCTGTGGTTCTGAAACAGAGCAGAACAGATCTGTGTTCATACAACGAGAAGAAAAGCAAGCAAGGGGTGTTCTCTGGGGCACTGCTCCCTGTCTTAGTCCCTGAGAGACACCCGCATCACGTCCTTTGTTGTCAAAAACAACATGTTTTAGAGAAACTATGTTCGCCACGGGCTAACAGACTTTGAGAAGCAGATGTCTACATGGTGATGCTCTGTGCAGCCTTTGTTAAGCGTATCTTAGTCTCCTAGCAACATTGTAGGGAAATCCTACAGTATGAAATTCAGTCTGAAATCCTACAGAATTTCAATCTGCAGTATGAAATTAGACTGCCATGTAGGCGGAATACCTGTAGAGTGTTCAGTTTTATGAAAAGCTTTCACTAAAAATTATACATATTATGCAAGATGCTACAGTAACATAAGGCTAAAGTAGAAATTGTTCAACTCCCACACAAGCAATTTAAGCTTCCAGTACTACCCAGTAGCCAAGGGTCTAGAGTAGAAAGAGAGAGAGTGAGAGAGAGAGAAGGAGGAAGAAGAAGAAAGAGAAGGAAGAAGAGGAAGGAAGGAAGGAAGGAAGGAGAGAAAGAGAGAGACAGAACAGTTACCATATAGAAGAAAGGACGGAAAGGAGAAAGGGAGGAAGGGAGAAAGGAAGGAGGGCAGATAGAGAGAGAGAAAGACAGATAGATGATAGAGGGGCAGATAGAAGATAGGTGGATAAATATAATGGGTAGACAGATGAGCAGACAGCAGGTGATAGGTAGACAGATATAGATAGATATCAGTGCCTTTAAACAACAAAACAATTTCCTTCATCTCGGTTACTTTCTTACCTGTACTGTTTAACTCACACTCCCATCCTCCTTCCTTCCAACTAATTTCATCTAGCATTTATTGAGTGCTTAGTGTGCATGCATAATGGAATCGTGAGCTGGAAATCTTATGCAGCTGACCAAATGCATGCAGGGTGGATCAGCTTCAGGCACTGTGCTGGGGACAGGCGAAGGGTAGGATGCAATGCTTCTATCTTTCAAGAACCGGCTGCCCACAGGGAAGGACAGACAGATGAGCAATAAACACTAAAGAAGGTACTATCAAATAGCATATACTAAAAAAAATAAAGAAATTTAAAAAATTTAAAAATGTAAAAAAGCATATACTAAAAATTTAAGCAAATTTTAGGAATTGAAAGAGTTTTTATTCTGGATTTAAATTATACTCTAAAAAGCAAAAGCAATGACTTGATACTATCAATATTTATTGTGTACTTCATTGTAAAAAGATTTCAAAAGTCATCAAGGGTCTACAACAAGGAAATCAGAGATCAGACAAAGAATCGTTGCCTGATCTGGATGCCACTAGAAAAATCTGAAAAAATTTGGGACCGAAGAGATAATTTCTGTTTTCTCCACCTCGGGGTATGTCTGCAGCCCACAGCTTATTCTTCCCCAGAATCAAGGATGGGAAATAGGAGGTGACCGAAAAAAAAAAAAAAAAAAGAACTTCTCAGGGTCCTGCAGATCTGTCTATATTATATTAAGTTTGGCAAGAACCAGCTTCTTAGATAAAAATCCCTGTTATAAAAGTCAAAGAACAAAAAGTCCAAAACCAGAGTCAAGGCTGCCTGGTTTTGGAAGAGGAGAGGAGGAGAGAGCATGGGGCAGGAAGCCACAAAGTCGTCTGCTGTCAACTTTGGGCCTCTGGAGCCATGAGGCCTCCTCCTTTAAGACTCGCCAGCGAGAGTCCTGGAGGAGAGGTGTCTTCAGGCGCCCAGGCTGCTACTGTATAACCAAATCCCATGAATTAGGCTGCTGACAATTACAGGCAGCCCTTTCTCTCCTGCAGTCTGTAGGGTGAGAGGCCCGAGGTAAGGAAGCCAGCAGATCTGAGGTCGGCGACACCCTCTCCCTGCATCCTGCATGATGTCTTCCTGCTGCATCCTCACAGGAAGGCACGGGCAGCACTCTGAGGCTTCTTATAAAACCACTGACCTCCTTCACGTGGCCTTCACCATCATGACCTGATCAATGGCCTCTAATACTCTCAGATTGGTGACTACTTTTCAATATGAGACTTCAGAGGAAATAGACCGTAACAAAGAGGTCCGCTGTGTTAGTTGATGTGTTAGACATGTGCTGTTTCTGTGGATCAGATTGAGTGCATTTATTTTTAGGGCCTTATCCTTATCCTAAAAAAGCACAACAGAAGAAGGATTTTCCTCTCCTCTTCTGCACCCCAGCTCAGCTCTGTGAGTCCCAAGCCAGAGACTCTAAGGCTCCAGGCCAGAAGCGATTCTCTGAAGCAGCCGATGGGGCCAAGACTCCACGTGGCAGCACACAGAGTGGAGATTGGTGTGTGGTGCAAAGTGATGCCCCTAGCTGTGGTATCCCAAGCAGAAACCCCACGAAAGGGCTTCCCCTAGACTCTGAGTCCTTTAGTTCCATGCAGGCATCCTCCTCCATCCTTCTTGTAATTTTTGTGATCTGACACCTTATAACAAATCCTTTTCTGCTGAAGCTGATCTGAGTCACTCTGTTTTTATGCACCCGAGAACACTGACTACTATGGGTGTGAAGCTGGGTCACGAGTCATGAGGGAGAAAGGTTGTGTCAGGTATAATAGATAGAAGACACAGCTCTAAAAAGGAGAGATGGGCAGAAATGAGTGCCCCAGCTCAGCTCCTGAACCTGTGGATGAACAAGGATCACTGCAAGGAGAGAAAGTAGGGGGTAGGTCAAACGCTAACTGGTATCACTACAGGTTGAACTCATCCATATGGTACCACCACAAACAGGGAAAGCTGTTTTCAGAACCTGCTCGTTCTAGGTCAAGGAAGACTTCTAGTACATTCTCATTTATCTCTCTCCATTGAAGCTGTCATTAGTGGAGAGCTACAGGACGCAGTACCCTTTACTAGGCACGTGAAAGAGTGACGGGAAACAGGATAAGCACGATGCCTCCTACCAGAAATTACTGGTGACCATGAGACACATTAAACAAATAATTATAAATACAGTTGACCCTCGTTACTCTGGTTCTGTCTTTGTGAATTCACCTACTTCTAAAATTGGTGCGTAACTCCCAAATCAACACCTGCTGCTTTCAGGGTCACCAGTGGATGGGCCCAGAGCTGTGCAAAGGAGGATTCACTTGCCAGGGACACAAGTTCCCAGCTGAGGCTGAGCAAGGAGATGCGTTATCTTCCCTTGTGACCAGATATTGAAACAGGAGGGGACAGTGCAGTGCAGGGCATGGGGCTCTGGCTTTGGGGACAGTCAAGTTGAATTTGAATCTCAACTCTGGCACCTGTTAGTGGGCAACTTGTTTCCCTCAGGAGCAAGATTTCAGAATTTGTAATTCAGTGCTTAAGGCACAGCTATGGTGAATAATGATAATTGACTGTAATAAAACTTAATAAAATGACACATGCACAGTGATATGTACAAATACTACATGGTAAAACATAACTAAAAAATCACCAGGAAAAATTACATTAAGCTAATACCTGAAACATGAGTCTGAATTATGGTGGTAAAGTTATAGAAAAGAAAGGCTGTAGAAAGTGCCGCAGAAATACCCAGATCAGAGAAGAGTGTGAGCTAAGGGGAAAAAAGAGGCATGATAGAAAACAGGAAGTTGGGAAAAAAAAACAGGAAGTTGGTTCTTTCATATCATATATGCCATTCTAGGAAATTCTAGCTGTAGCCTAAGGAAATGGAAAACTACTAATGGATTTTATACGGAACCAAAAACTGGCTAGGTTTTCTTGATTCTTATTAGTCCTTTTTGCTAACATCAGTTTAACATGACTGGTCGGAAAAGAAGGGCATTATGGTGTACATCTAAAATGTCCCTCCAAATTCTACTGTGTTTGAAAGGTGATTGGATTATGCGGTGCTATACTCAATAGCTAATTCATTTAGTTCATTAGCTAAATGTGCTGTTAGGACATGGAGCTGGCTAGAGCTGGGTCACCGGGCGCTCCTCCTTTCTCTCGCTACTTCCTGGCCACCATGACATGACACACTTCCCTCCACTAGACCCTTCTGTCATGCAGATTTGCCTTGGAGCCAGCTGACCATGGATTGACTCCTCAAAACTATGAGCCAAAATAATTCTTTCCTCCATTAAGTTGGGGTGTTAGGTATTTTGTCTCTGGACAGGTAAATTAGCTAATGAGCAGTACTGTATATTTAGTGTAAAAATTGGCATTTAAAATACATCTTGGGTATATTTTTGCAGTTTCTTATTCATGTTGGGAGTCCTTTCTCTGAAGAAAATGAAAACAATTGTTTAGTGAGTGGCTTAAGAAACAAATTATTAGGTAACATCTACTTAACAGACTACTTTTAAACTGAAAGGACAAAATTGTTACAAAATTACTAATTTTAAGTGTTTTAACTGTTAACTGTTATTCTTAATCTAAAAGTAGAAGTTATCTTTCTCAGGTTTGGCATGTAACAAGTTCTAATTTAAAAATTCAGTATTTTCTCTTAGAGCCATCCATCCTTGCTATAACATGAGAACAATAATAGTTCTTCCTTTCAACTTGGAAGTCCACTAAACATTTTCCCCAATTTAAATAAAACTTATTGAAAAGTAGTTCATATCCAATACAATTCTATTTTTAGTGACCAGTTTGATGAAACCCACCACTATAAAAATTGATGACATTTCCATCACCCTAAATGTGCTCTGATGGACTTTTGCTCTCCATCCTGCGTCTTCTCTCAGGTTGTAGCCACCACTGATATACTTTCTGGAAAGTTAGTTTGCTTTTTTTTTTTTGCACTTCGCATCAGTGGAATCATGCAATGTGTAGTTGTTGTGCTGGTGTTGTTTCAACCTCTTAGATCTTTGAGGTTCTGTTCAAGAAGTTTCAATCTTCTTTTTTTCAATCTATGATTGATTTTGGATAATCCATAGTCATATGTCTTCACATCTACAAATCTTTTTTCTGTAATTTCAAATATAAATTTTAATACCATTTAGCATATTTTGGCATTTCAGATACCATATTTTTAATTTACCAAAATTGGGCTGAAGATGTAGCTCCAAGGCAGAGCACTAGACTAGCATGCCTGAGGCCTTGGGTTCAATCCTTAGCATTGCCTTTAAAAATTCTACTTTGGATTTTATATCATGTAATTCTATATTTGTTACTTTCATGTTTTACTTTACACTATTTAGTGCCTTCATATGCTTTTTACCAATTTTTTTAATATCATCATCTGATAATTTTATCAATTCTACCATTTGTTTCTATTTTATTGATTTTAAAATATTATCATTATAGGTCATACTTCTCTGCCTCTTTGCATGTCTGGTAATTTTTACATAGATGTCAGCAATTGTGAATTTTACAAGGTTGAGTACTGCCTTCTCTTAGAGATTCTTCCTCCCCTTTAAAGAGCAATGGATTTTATTCTGGCAAGAATCAAACTGTCTGAATATCACTTCAAAACTTTTCAGCTTTGTTCCAATGATCTCAGATCAGCTTATTCTTTTGGGGATAATTTAGCCTTATTACTAATGCATTACCCTCTTGAAAATGATCTAATGATCTGTTATTATGAGGTCTCTCTACTATTGCTGGTGGGAACTCAAATTATTTCCAGTATAAATTCAGAATATTGTTCGGCCTATTTCTTGCTATTGTTTTTCTACCCCTAACCTTGGAGTGTTTCCATAGTCATGTATAAAGAGTATAAAGGGTCAAAAAGAGCTCTCTTAAAATCCCAGGAATCTCTGCAGAAGGAGTTTTCTCTTACTTGATATTCTTCTCCACAAATTCATCCTGGTTTCCCCAAATCCTGATTAATCTCTGTTTCTTCAATTCAGGGAGACCACTCAGCTCTGTTTTGGTTCATCCTTGCTCTGTGCCCAGAGGCTGCATCCGGGGAATATATTCATGCAATCAGAGGACTCACCAGTCTGGCTTTTCCTCACTGCTGCATGACAATCTGGATAGCGATTTGACCAATGTCTGAAAACTCATGTTTCATAAGTTTTATCGGTCATTTTAGTGATGTACAGCATGGAGGCAATTATACTAGCAATGAGTTCATCTCAAACCAGAGGAAAAAAAAGAGAAGAGAAATATATAGTTATACTGTCTTTTCTATTTACATAACGATGACATTCACCAGTTCCTTTTTGTTTTGTGCATGATTCCATTTCCTGTCTGGTGTCACTAGCCTTTTTCCTGAAGGATTTTCTTTAGTATTTCTTAAAATATCAGCCAATTCCTTCAGGTTTTCATTTATCTTAGGATATATTTATTTTGCCTTTTTCTTGAAAGAGTTTTTCTTAATAAAAGATTCTTTGCTGGCAGTATTTGCTTTCCATACTTCGCATGTATCATTTCACCGTCTCTGGCTTTCACTGCTCCTGGTAGGGTGTCAGTGGTTTTCTTATGGGCGTTCTCTTGCATGTGATGGCTTCGTTTTTCTCTTACTGAGTTCAACTTCTTTACTTTCGGCTCTGAGTATTTCTACTATGATGTGTCTGAGTGTGGATCTCTGAGTTTATACTAGTTAGAAGTTATTGAGGTTCCTGGAAAAATAACATTTATCATCAAATTTGGGGAGTTTTGCTATTATTTTTTAAGATATATTTTCTGTCTCTTTCTCTCCTTTCTCCTTCTGTAAGTAGACTGGTGGACTTCACGTCTCTGAACCTCTAATCAGTTTTCTTCATTCTGTCTTCTCTGTTCTCAGATTGTATAATGTCTGCTAATTTGTGTCAAGGTCACTGAAACTTGCCAATTTCTTCTGCCAATTCAGTTCTACTGCTTACATTCTCTAATGTTTCTTTTAAAATTCCAGATTTCACTTGCTTCTTTTAAAATAATTTCTATTATTTTGATCATTTTAGTTGATGAAGCAACATCATATCTCCTTTTAATTCTTTAAGCACAAATTTTTGTGCTTTGAACATAATTATCATAGCTAATTTAAAGTCTCTGTAAAAAAATAATAAAAATAATAAAGTCTCTGTCCACTAAAAAGAGCATTCAATCCTTTTCAAAACATTTTCTGTTGCCTTCTTTTCCTTCTTTCTTTTCTGGTCATAATTTGCTATTGTTTTTCATTGTTGTTGTGGTTGTTGTTCATGCTTCATATTGTTTTGAAAATTTTACACTTTAGATAATATATTTGGTAAGACTAGATATTAATTGTCCTTGATGTAGAAGTTGTTATCATTTTCTTGATTGTTTATTTGTTTAGTGAGGTGGCTGATCCCCCTGCAAAGTCCGTTTGGCTGCAGTGTGCTTGCCCCTGTTTTTCCTTTACTTTCATCCTGTAGCCTGGCAACACAGCATGTGCCCTGGATGGGCTTGGGACACATATGTATCAAAAATTGAGCTCAAGCCTACATGGCCAGATATATTTTTGCACTACATTATTGAATATACATGTGGCTTGGGCACTGTTGTCATATTTAGGAATTTCACATTTTTACCTCGAATTTAACCAGGAACTAAAATATTAGAGAGTCCTTCTCTGTTTCTAAGAAGATCCAGTTTAGGCATGTACATGTTCTCTCAGACTGCCACAAATAGAGGTAAATCTGTGTTTAAGCCAGAGTTCTTAGGATCATCCCTGGGTCAGACTAGCTAATTGTTCCACTAAAGGTTATTCAGTGTTTCTGTTGCAGCATCTCATTTAAGAGAGAATTCTGCTTAATAGTGTTAATAGGTCTAGTGGAAATGGGTGTTCTAGCTGGGTTTTCTTAGATTCCATATTTCTCTATTTAGCATCCATTCATAACAGGGTCAATTATAGTAACTATATTTTCCTTCTTGGCAACAAAAGTGTACATTTATTGAAGGCAGAAAAGAGGGTGAGTGGGCCAGTGAACAGTTACAGCAGCCCTGGAGATAAAGGGAAGGAGGTGTTTTGCATTCAAGACTTCAGGATTGGCTTCCCCCTCATACAGATGAGGCTTTGGGACAGTCGTCTTAGCAAAAGCTCATTTGGCTTGGTGCCAGGTTTAAACTGCCCTATCAGAGATGTGTATGGCTTCCTGCAAGCTATGAATGAAGGACTGAAAACAGCATCTTATTGGTCAATCTTGCAACAGCGCCAGACTCAAACGAGGGATTGAAACTATCATGTTCTGATCAGTTGCTTGTACAGTGCTCAAGAGTCATAGAGTCATTTGGGGCCCTACATTCTACACGTGCCTTCTGGGTTTTTATGACTTTTGACACATTCTGCTCAGTTGGTTGTCCAGTTCACCCCCACCCTACTCTCTCACATAGTCCCCATGCTTCTTTAAGGGATGCTGACGGAGTAGAAGTCTCTTTCTTGCTAAAAGAGACTGCAGGCCCTACCGATTTGGGATTAAATGCTCTCTGACTACCTTGAGATTTTAGGGATTATCAGGTAGGCTGATAGGAACACGCCAGAAGACAATGTTCTTTCCTATGCTAGCCAACCAATCCTGAGTCTATAGCCTCAAACACCTCTTAATCTGTGCATGCACCAGGCTAATATTTCACACTGTCTAAATCACTCTAGGACTAGATACCTGGCAACAAAAGACTGTCTCTGTAGCACTAAGACTGCTAGAGTTATTCAAAATTAATCAGTCCTAATCTACTTTTTCTACCTTTCCTTATCTTTCTCACGCAGACCCCAATAATGGTTCATATTTAAGGGTTCCTTTTATTCCTCCCTGTCTGCCAGCCAAAATCTTATGCCTATGATCCCATGTGTTGTGGCATCACATGCTTCTTTCTCTTAGAAAATATAAGTAATAAATTCTTTTTTCAATGGCATTGATCTCTTTGTGTTGTCACTTAGTCACCTCTATAAATTAGAATTCCTTGGGCACAAATGAGAATGCTTTTAAGTCAGCCCCACATCCTGCTCTGATTGTTCCTAAGAGGTGCAGCCTCTTGAATGTACAAATGCCCTGACTTGACTCTGATCTCAAGAGAGCACTTTCTGGCTGCTTTATCCCTGTATTTTTTTTTTTTTTCTATTTTTCTTCCATCACAAAGCTACTGGTTTCCACTTGATTGCTCTCTGCCCAAATCTCCATTGTTTTCAATAATGTCATAGGCATGGAACTCTCCATTCTCTATTGCAAAGAAAATCAATCTCAAACGCAGCTGCAGAGCCCTTTGTCTGTGGGCTGCCCTTCTCACTGGGAAAGGCACCTGAGCATAACTTCATCTCGTGTGTGTGTGTGTGTGTGTGTGTGTGTGTGTGTGTGTGTGTATTCAACCTTTAAGAAAAAAAAATCCTGTTTACAGCAATGTAATGAACATGGAGGACATTAAGTGTTATTACCCAGATACAGAAAAGTATTCTTACCTGATCTTACTTATATGTGAAATCTAAAAATTGAACTCATTGACATTGAGATTAAAGTAGTCATTACCAAGATCTAGGGGCTGCATTTGATGGGAGATGTTGGACAAGTGGCAAAGCTTTCTGCCATAGCAGGAATATATTGGGGTGGAGCCCTTTTCCGGAGTAATGCTCCCCCTCACTGAGCTCTCGTTCGCTCATCTTGTCTCTCCCAGAGTATAGCATTCACCTGACACATGGGGCAGAAGGCAGCCGAGCGCCCGTGAGTTCATCCTCACTTGGGAGCCGGGAGCTTGCCCAGGGGTGGAGCTAGTGAGGCTGGGAGGGAGACCCCATCCTCCCATGGTGCCCACTTGGGGTGAAGCCTCTGTAACACAGTGTGAGGGCTGTGGGAGGGGTAGGAGAGGCTCAGCCTGCTTTCAAGTGTAGCCCCAGCCTGGGACTGGGGTGAGAGGGGTCCCCAAATTACTGGTTACACATATCCAGCGTAGACCTCTCAGAACAGGCACCTTGGGAAGAGAACAAATAAGGGAGGAGAGATGTTGTGGCTCAAATGCTACAGATTCTCATTCTTATAAAAGCCGAGAAGATTTTCCTGACTAATTTGTGCTTGTTTTCTTTTGGTTTTGTTTTTTTTTTTCTTTTTGTGGTGCCGGGGATCAAACTCAGGCCCTTGTGCTTGCAAGGCAAGCACTCTAATCACTGAGCTAAATCCCCAGCCCTTGTGCTTGTTTTCTATACACTGTTAGGAAAACTTATAAGATTTTAAATGAATGTTGTTTTTTTTTAAATTTATTTTAACAGTTGTTTTGCTAGGCAAAGATATACTGAGCTCCTTCCTCTACTGTTCCAGAAATCCTGCCGCCCTTCCTATTCTTTCCATTGAGGTGTTTTTGATACTCTTAGAATTTGATCATGTTGCACAGGAAAATCTCCAAGTCATCCAGTTTCGTATTCTTGTCTTCCCAAGCCCATATTCTCTCTAATACTTCAGTTGTACTAAACTGAACAAAATTAATGATATTTCTCTCCTAGTAATTCTTCCACGTCTCTGTTGCTGCAGAAATTTGAAATACGTTTTAAATTACCCTGTGTTTCACAATTCTCTGTGTAATTTTAGAATAGTTCTTTTTTCTACAAAGAGTGAACCAGGTCTATCCACCATGAATCATCGTATTTCCAGGTTTATGAGGATGTGATTGAAAAATAAAAATAGTATATATTTAAGGTGTGAACATGATCTTTTCTCTCATGTATACGTTGGGAAATTATTACCACGGCCATGATCGTCATGTGGATTAACACACTGACTGCTCACATAGTAACCATGAAGGATGGTGCACATGTGGTCTCTTAGTGCTTCTCAAGGGTGCACCATTGCTGAACACTGTATTCCTGGTTTCCAGAATACGCCGTGTTGTAATTGGAAGTTTGTAGCCCTCGACCACAGATCCTACTTTCCCCGCCCCCCAGTCCTGCTAACTAACATTCTATTTTGATTCTATGAGTTCAAGTTGTTTTAGAGTCAACAAATAAGTGAGATCATGTAATATTTTTCTTTCTGTGTTTGGCTAATACCATTTTGTATAATGTGCTCCAAGTTCGTTTAGGTTGTTGCAAGCAGAAGGATTTCCTTCTTTTAAAGCCTCAGTAATAATATATACATATATATGTGTAATTAATATGTAAAAATAAATATTTATATATAATATATACATATATGTGTACATATACGTACGTGTACATGCATATATATGTGTGTATACGTGTGTGTATATATATATGTGTGTGTGTGTGTGTATAAATAAATTTTAAATCTAAAATAGTTCCCAAAGCCTCATTTGCCTGGAAAATGACCAGACGATTGGGTTGTGGGTACACTAGCTGGCTTCCTGTTAGGAGGTAGGATCTGGGCAGCAGAGGAGGGTCATGTCTGCTATGAGGTGAGCAGCTCGCCTCTGCTCAGGACTTTCTGCCCTGGTCCTGACCATGCGAGGACTGAAATTTCTAAAGCATGTGCCAAAGTAAACCATATTAACACGTCCTCCTTTAAGCTGTGTGTCAGGTATTTTGTCCCAGTACTGAGAAAGCGACTCTGTGTATTTTCCTCATCCGTTCCTCCACACTGGTGGACTTAGGTTGAAGCCACACCTTGGCTACCATGAATAATGCTGACAGGGACATGAGGAATATAAATCATCTCTTAGGAGTGCTGATCTCATTTCCTTTAAGTCTGTACCCAGAATTGGAATTCCTGGGTCATACGTTACTTCTATTTTTAACTTTTTGAGAAATCTCTACATTGTTTTCCGTA